>JARYHS010013630.1:81852926-82134229 GCA_031002005.1 Vandiemenella viatica
TTTTCTGTCTGATATATTCAGTAAATCATAGAAGAGCGAAAAGTACCTTCAGACTGGAAAATCGCGCAAGTAACTCCGATTTTCAAGAAAGGTGATCGAAGTGATCCTGGAAACTATCGTCCCAATATCTATAACATCTGTTTGTAGTAGAGTTATGGAGCATATTATATGCTCGAACATTATGAAATTTCCTAGGACTGATAATAATTGCTTACAACAAATCAACACGGATTTCGGAAGAAAAGATCATGTGAAACACAGCTGGCCCTATTTACACACGACGTAATGAAAGTTATTGATGCAGGTTCACAAGTAGATGCAATTTTTTTAGATTTTCAGAAAGCCTTTGACTCTGTGCCACACAACCGCCTTTTAGCGAAGCTACGAGCGTACGGTATATCGGATCAGCTTTGTGAATGGATAAAGGATTTTCTAACTGGTCGGTCGCAGTATGTCGTTGTTGAAGGAGAAAGTTCTTCTAATCTAGATGTTACATCGGGTGTACCTCAAGGAAGTGTAATAGGACCACTTCTTTTTTAATTTTTATAAACGATCTCGGAGACAAAGTGAAAAGCCTTTTTAGATTGTTTGCTGATGATGCGGTTATTTATAGGGAAGTAAGGAATTTGGCCGATTGTTAGAAATTCAGCGTGATCTGGATGTTATTTTGGCATGGTGCGCTGAGTGGCAACTCACACTAAATTGTAAAAAGTGCAAGACAATGAGCATAACTAACAAAAAGAATCCAATTGTTCAGAAATACGAGTAAACAGTTCAGTTATTGATATGGTCGATTCTATGAAATATTTGGGAGTAACAGTACAAAGGAACATGAAATGGGACTTACATTAATTCGTTGGTAGGTAGAGCTAATTCTAGGCTGCGATTCATAGGTCGAATTTGAAAAATTGTAATGAACAAACAAAGGAGATAGCGTACAAATCTCTTGTGCGTCCACATTTGGACTATTGTTGTGCCATTTGGGATCCGTTTCGTAAGGGGTGATCGAAGTAGAGAAAGTACAGAGAAGAGCCGCTCGATTCGTGACCGCTTGCTACAGTCCTTATGAAAGCGTCGAACTGATTAGTAACTAGGCTGGGAGTCTCTGGTAGATAGACGACGCACGTTTCGTTAAACTTATTGGTAAACATGCGTACTCCCACTTTCACTTACGAGTGTAGTGAAATACTTCGTCCACCAACCTATTTGGGTCGGATGACAGGAAAGATAAAATTAGAGAAATAAGGTGCCGCACTGATTCTTATATGAATTCTTTTTTCCTCGTACCATTAGGGATTGGAATGCACAACAAAGAGATTAGGTTTGGTGCTGAGCACCCTCTGCCACCCACAGTTTTGTGATTTGCAGAGTATATATGTAGATGTAGATGTAGATGATGGGTGTATTGGGGTGAGGATGGAATATATTAATGGAAATTAAGGCCTGGGGGATGTCTAGTCTGCAGGATATGTTGATATGCAATTCCCACCCTGCGGAGTTCAGATTGGGAGGTAGTGTCTGGAATACTCTATGGCTCTGACTGTGAAGCAGTTATTAAGGTCGCAGGTGTTGTGAGCAACCCTAATACTGGTGAAACCTACCCCATAATAGGTCATGCCACTTGTACAACCACCCATCTCATTTACCAGCTCACCTGCCTCCACTGTCCAAGTTCCTACATTGGCCTGACCTCAAACTCATTATCCATCAGAATGAGTGGCACAGACAAACAGTTTACTCCCCAAAACCTGGACCTCCCTTTGCTCACCATGCCAGTACTCACAACACCCCGCGACCTTAAAAACTGCTTCACAGTCAGAGCTATTAGAGTACTTCCAGACTCTACCTCTCAATCTGAACTCCGCAGGTGGTAATTGGCATATCAACATATGCTACAGACTAGACATCCTGCAGGTCTTAATTTCCGTTAATATCTTCCATCTTCACCCTATACACCCATCACTAACCAGCACCATAGTTTCATATATTTTTCAAAATTTTTCTATTATATTTTTATTTATTTTTATATTTTATTACTATTATTATTTTTCAAACATTTTAATCTTTCTTATACTCACGGTTATATTATCGTTGCTCCCTCCACCACCTCCGATGGTCTGCTGCGTTCTATGAGTGGCTGTGTGAAACACAAGTTTATGCGCAAGCCCAGCCACCCACCTCTGTTAACTTGAAAAAGGGGTTTTCACCCGAAATATTGTAATTTTTGTTTGTTTGTGTGTTGTTTTGTGTTGCTGCTGCCCTCCTCTCTTCAACTTTGGTGAGTGCTGGGTGCATTTTACCTGTCCTTTCCATGTAAATATTGCCTCGTGGCATTTCTTTCCTTTCATTGTTATCTATATATTTAGATTTAAATATATTTTGCTCTTCTCACCAACCAGAGATCATTTTGGATATTTATCTATGCTTGGGTATTAGCTCTGAATCACTGCCCCTACCTTTCTTCTGTTTGAATTTACCACCACCATTTTCATGGCCAACAGCCTTTCTGGGAGATAGTCTCCAACATCACCCACCTCCCATAATGTTCTCCAGTTGATAAATGGTTTGTCCCGAAAATTTCTTTAACTGTTGTGTTTTTGTCTTTTGTGTGTGTTCATGCCCCACATCCATCATCTATAGGTTAGTGGTGGCTCATTTCCCTATCCTAATTCATATATATATATATATGTGTGTGTGTGTGTGTGTTTATATATATATATATATATATATATATATATATATACGTCACAATCTGTTGCCTGTTAACCACTCATTATGTGGTCAAAATGTGGAAACAGTTAACTCAATAAAAGACTTGAGAGTGATAATTGATGATAGGCTTACTTTCTCTGATCATATTAACAACATAACTCTGGGAGTATTTCGTGTCCTCCGATTCATATGTAGATCTGGGAAAGAATTCAAAAACATTAATACACTGTTTCAATTTTACTCTGCCTTTGTCAAACCATTACTGGAATATGGTATTATTGTCTGGTCACCATTTACAGATCAACTAATTAGCTGCGTCGAAAAAGTTCAGCATAAGTTCTGTTAGTTCCTGTTACACTATGCTCATGATGAAAACTTTACAGACGTGTATGATGTCTATCTCTATTATAACATTAACAGCTTATGAAGTCGGAGGCAATTGACAGATCTAGGCTTCTTCTACAAAGTCGCCAATGGACTTATTGATTCACCAGATATACTATTACTATTACTCTGCGATTCACTAAAAGTGTATGGCAGAGGGTGCATTGCACCTATCTGAAAGGATAATAGTTTGGAAGGGATATACGGGATATGGAAGGAGGCGCCCATGGGCTATTGTGAGGAACCATCTCAGCATTCGCGTGGAATGATCTGGGAAAACCGTGGAAAACCCAGATCAGGATGGCCGGACAGCTTTATCGAAATCTACTCCTGCTGGATTTTAAGTTTACTCGCCCGGTAAATCCTTTCTATTCCATACTCGAGCAATTCCGATTTAATTGCTCCGTAGATCTTCAAACAAGAAGACTGCTGGATGCTGTAAAACCCAACAAAAACTATGTTGCTTTTAGACCATATCAAAGAGTAGTAAGTCTGGTTAAATAACATGCAACCAACATCAACTTCTTTTGAGGATCTAATGCTGGACTAACCTCTAACATTAAAAGACTTTTATGAATTATATAATCATATACATATCTAACATGTTGATGTTAAGCATTATTTCTTTATGTACAAATCCAGCTGGCATAAATAAACTGTTAGTTACAAAGAAGTTAAATTTAAAATTATTGAGAGAGAAAGAGTAAAGAAGTTGTGTACAACAAAAAGAGAAATGCCCTGTTAAACAAAATACATAAGAATTTTTAAAAAGAAAAGCAAACACGAGCTTTCCACAGGTAACATGTAACCTGATAGCAAAAGACACTCAAGCATAAAAACGTGAATTATGGAGCTTTCTGAATAAATTTAGCTAGAAAATTACTGCTGCCTTTTATTTGGGGGCACATGTATCTACACTGTTAAGCTTTCACTTATCGTAGGCTGTGATTTGTGTTTTTCCTACATGTAGAAAGAATTGCTGCCCTTTGTGAATGCACTAGTAAAACTGACATTGTTCATTGCTGCTACATGAGACAGGATAATTAATTGTGATGCAATACATAATTTTATTAATTCAAGTGGTATAGAGACGTTTGGTTCAATGGATAATGTCTGGCAGAAGTATTTTAACATCAGAAGCAAAGTAATCTTGGAAAATTTTATCCTAGCATCAAGATATGAAAATAGAGATGCTGATCAACAATAATTGCTTTCAAATTGATTCCTAAAATCTAAAAATCTGAAATACAATGCTATGAAACTCTTTTGAATATATAACGAGGTATCACATTTTTATCAATACCTGTTCTGAATTGCCAAGTCCTTTTCTTCATCTGCTGTTGAAGCAGGACAAAATAATAATCTGTACACACCAGTCATAAGATATTTTTCAACATAGTCCAAAAGTTTTTCCTTGTTCTCTTGTGATATATCTGTGAACAAGGTAACATGACACAAAAACTACATTACTTCCAAATTTTACATACTAATCAATCACACACATAACTGTTAACAACTGTTGACATATAATACTATTAACCATACCTATTTCTAAGTCTTAGAATCATAGAACACAAAAATGAACAAATATTTATTTTATGTAGACAACAAAATGTATCTTTGAAGAAGCGTTTTCTGGCTGCATGTTAACTGCTATGCAGTAAACCAGGAACTAATTTCGTCATCAAATAAGTTTTACTGACTAAAATAGTTTAAAGCTTTAAACTATAAAGTAAATATTTGGGATTATTATTAGTGAGATTAAATACTAATATTTTCCATTAGAAAGAGTACTTTGATGATTGCCTATTGTTGCTTGTTAATCCTCATTTCTTTTTCACTAGTTTTATTGATTTAGCATTAGCCGAAAGCTTGATAGTTGGATTAAATACAGCGTATTTTTTAAAAAAATTTGGCATTTCTATTTTAACATCTTAAATTCTACTTTAGTTAAGTAAATATTTAGAAATCCAACTGTAGATTGTTACTAAAACAAACTGTAGCCTTTTGTTCTGTATGAAATATATCAGTTTCTTATTGTCATTAGTACTGAAGAATAAAAATAACAATTTCCTGATAGTATAATAAATAAATAAGTAATAATACAAACCTAATATGCTATCACAGCAGGGGCAAAAGTGATACTCTTGCATGGCATGACCCAAGTAGCGGATAGGGGGATCATCACCAGTTTACCGGCAGATCCGAGCAAAATAAAATATCTGTCTTCAACCAAACAACCCACAGCAAGACACTAGCTGCCCATACGAACTAACAATCCAAATGACAAGACAGAGTGGATAAAGTGATTTAGTTGCTCTGGGTATTTCATGCCCACCAGGAAAAATCAATGATAATTTAGCATGATGGAAACAGGAGTATAAGAGCAACTACCTCAGACCTGAGCTGAAGACAGCAGTGACTGAAAACTTGGTCATTCAGATTCAGGGGGACATCATGCTGGGAAGGGTTGAAGCTTCCCAAACCTCCTTAAACCCAAAAGAGTATACTTTACTGGAACACTCAACATACAGACATTGGGAAAAAGAGATACTTGTGACAGATTTAGAATCCTCATACTTTCAACACAAGAAACAAGGTTCTGCGATTCCAATCACTTTAACTCAGGTAGATATCACATCTGTAGGGAAAACTCACAACTAATGTACCTAATAGCAACTTACAAGTATTTACAACTGTTTTCTTAGTCCATAAGGGTATAGAACTCTGTGGTAAACATCTCATAACCCTCGGAACATCTCTCACTACACACAGAAAAAAGTGCTAACAAGGCCTACACACAGGTAATACACATACTCCAGTCAACAACGAACTTGACGTAAACAAAATTGAAACGCTGTAGTCACAAATACAAGGAGTACTCGCCAAAATCCCTCACGTAATGTCAAAATCCTCCTCGAAGTGTATAGATCAGCAAAAGAAGGGAATACACACACATAACCAAGAATTTTTTGTCACCCAGTAAGATAAATGCCAAGGATAGTGCCTTATCAACATCTGTGGAATGGCCAATCTCCAGCTGATATCCATACACTTTACGAAGACCCCACAGAAGATGACCACTTGGAAATCACCAATCAACCACATAGGCGAATGTCAGATCGATCACATAGTGGTTACTAGAAAATTCTCTCCAAAAATTATGTCTGTGAGAGTACGAAAGGGATATGTAAAGTCTGACCACTACCTTTCACAAATCAAGGACCATTTCAGACCCAATCGGAAACAATTTCAAAAGCCTAAAATCCAACACATTGATCCTTAATACTTAAATGAACATGCAGAAGATTTAAAAAAAAAAAAAAAAAAAAAAAAAAAAACTCAGACAATGGACAAACATCTTGATACCATTCAAGAATCAGCAAGGAAATTTGGCCAGCTTCCACACAGATGGTGGACCTAAGAAGGTGATAAAGCTTTTGATTCATGTATCAGAGGGTGATAGAGAATTGGCTTTTTTTTTTTTTTTGAAACACAGAAGAAAACATACAAAATAATCAGACGAGTCAAACATATATACCACATCAAAAGATTAGAGGAAATCAACAATGGTTTTGAAAGAAACAATAAAATAAACTTTTTCAAAATGTTCTGGGAAGATGATGTAACCAGCTAATACTGTACGTCGACTGTAAAGGGGTCAGCCATACAGACAGCAAAATAAAATAAATCACAAAAAAGTGGCTGTAAAGGGCCACTAAACCACCAAACTATCTGATTGACTGTAAAAAGCCAAACAGGTATAAAAACAAATTAAAAACACTAGACGTCTCGCTGGCTGTATAATGGCCAGCAAGACAGGAATTATAACAATATAAAAACTACAACACAATACACATAAACAGGTGTCTGTAAAGAGGCCACCCATCCATCTTAAAACTAGGCCGATCTGCCTAAAATTTTAGGTACCAAACTGGAGAATACATAAAATTTTAAAACACTGGTCACACTGCTGGTCTCATTATTTAAAATAAGGGAGATATCGTTGCCTAGGCCAATGTCTGCCTTAAGTCTAAAAACAGTACACAATCAATTAAAAAGTGGCACACCGTCAGAGGTACACCACAGGCATCACATTCCAGTGGGTCCTCCCGGCAGAGAAGAAAGCTATGCGCCAGAGGACAGTACCCTATACGGAGGCAAGTATGGAGAACCTCATCCCTCTTCGCCTGCTGGAGGGAGCTGCTCCACGGCTGAATGGTCAGTCTGACCAGCCGGAGCTTATTATGCTAGACCTCCAGCCACTGCCTCTGCCAAACGTCAAAAACAAATCTTTTCGCCACCGAGACAAGGTCAGACTTTGGGACCGGACCAAAGTCAATTCTGACCTTATTGCAGACTAACTTGGCAGCTTCATCAGCTGCCTCATTCCCCGATTCCCACATGGCCAGGTACCCAGCAGAACACAACCTCCTTTCCAAAGTATTGCAAGGTTTGAAGGGTATCTTGTATATCCTGGACATGATAATCTGCTGGGTACATGTTTCCCACAGCCTGGATGCAGCTTAGGGAATCACAGCATATGATGTACTTCATATCGTGACTTACCTTCATATACTGGAGCGACTTTAACAGAGCATAACACTCTGAAATGTATACGCTGCACGTACTATTCAGTTTGTATGTGTAAGTCACTTTAGGGAACACTACGGAAGAAACTACTACGTTAGACTGCTTAGATCCATCCACATATACTGGGGTGAAATCGTGAAACTGGTTTAAGACATTGCTAAAAATTCAGATAAAAACATTATCAGTGGTACACAGCTTGTTGTACCCTGCCAGATCTAAAACTGTTCTGGGCCTCTTTAAAAGCCAGGGAGGATATTTACTCTAACCCTGGTGATGATAAGAGGGCATCTCAAAACCATATTCCTCTAATATAGCCTTTGTACAGTAGCTGAATGATTTAGTTGCTCTTTGGCGGTTAGTATAAAGCCGTTCAACGCTAGGGTGAATAACTACGTTACACGGGACTGCCAAGAGTTGTGGCAATATGTATATAGTATCGCACCATGAGGAGACGCCAGAGTGGCGGCTCGCCAGATTCAGCACAAATGCTGGGTATCGGACTGGTGCAGTATGCATATGTGGCGAGACGAATTTCTGTTGGTGGACACTATCCAGTATACGGCGATAACTGTCCCATGGAAAACCGCATGCATTGCAAACATACTCCAACCACGACCGTACAAAGGCTCTATAAAATTGTAGCAGGCAGGAGCGGTCAGCGCCCCATGACCTGCCACACAGACATTGTAAAATATTAAGGGCTTTCAGGGATCTGACTTTAACATCTTTAAGATGTGGCAGCCATGTAAGTCTACTGTCTAAAAACAGAACCAGAAATCGAACAGTTTCACTAAAACATAAAACGGTGTTCCTCAAGGTGAGATGAGATTCTGCTGAAAGACTTCTACTGCGGCTAAAAATTACACACTGGATTTTCTTAGCAGAGAAACGGAAGCCAGCGTGTACTGACCACTCATCCAGCCAGTTCAATGCGATCTGCAGCTGCCACTCAGCGCTTCTCAGGCTACTCGATGCATAAAAAATTAAAAAGTCGTCAATGTATAAAGAGTACCGAATGGGCATCCTTATAGCAGTTGAAATGCTGTTAATTGCTAATTTTAAAATAACATGCCACTAGGTAGTATCGTATGCCTTTTCGATGCCAAAAAATACACCCACAAAGTGTTGGCTGCAGATAAATGCATCCTGTATTGCAGCCTACAGTAGGATCAGGTTATCTATGGTGGAATGGAACTTCCTGAATCCACACTGAAAACAGGCCAGCAGTTTACGGGACTCGAGACACCAGATGAGGCGGCGGTTGTCCTTCTGCTCTAGTGTCTTCCCGACGCAGCTCATTAAGCAGATGTTATGATAGCTACCTGGCAACAACTTGTCCTTTCCTGGTTTTAAAATTGGGATTAATGGTGCTTCTTTCCACAAGAAAGGGAAGTATCCTCCAGTCAAAATATCATTAAAAATATCCAGGAAGTACTCCTTAGCATCTTTGTTAAGATGCCTCAGCATCTGGTATTGGATCAGGTCAGGCCCTGGCACTGTGTCTTTGGCACTGCTCAGAGCCGATTCCAGTTCCCAAGATGAAAATGGGCTATTGTATGACTCCAAATCTGACAAGTCAAAGCTGTATATTTGTCTTTTGGCAGATATTCTTCATTGCTGAATGTGATGGTCCAATCCAGCAGACAAAGTGATTGCAGTGAAGTACTCTGCCATCAGCTGCGCGGTTCTTCGCTTGTCAGTGACTAGACGCTCCTGATCCAGTAATCCAGATACTGGAGATCGAAAGAACCTCCCAGATATACAGCGGATTGACTACCATACTTTTGTTAATGATGTGGAATGGTTAATGGTGCTCAAAAAGTCTGCCATGACATTCTTCTGCTCTCCATAATCACACGACGTGCTTTTGCTCTAGCAATTCGGAACTTTGCGAGGTTGTCAGGTGTCGAGTGCAACCTAAACCGACGCAGGGCTCATCTGCATCCCTGAATAGCAGAACAACATTCACCTTTTCACCAGGGGACGGGCATTCTGCGCAGCGCTCCAGAGTTGCCAAGCATGGAGATATCAGCCGCCCTGTGAATCACATCTGTTAGATGTAACTTCTCTTTGATACTCTGGCACTGTTCGAGAGAGACTGAATGACTGTAGAGCTGCCAGTCAGCTCTGCTGATATTCCATTTTTGTAGGGCAGTTCTTCCCCCATGTTCGAAGTCTACGTGCACCCATATTGGGAAGTGGTCGCTTCCATGAAGATCATGATCCACCTCCCAATGCAAGGAATCCACAATTGAAGGAGAGCAAAGAGAAAGATCAATGGCAGAGGACGAACCAGAAGCAATGGTAAAGTGTGTCATTTGGCTGGTATTTAGGATGCACAAATCCTCCTGCTCCAATAACCTACAAAAATCTCTCGACCTCTGGGGCAATTGGTGGTCAAACCCCACAGCACATTCTGTGCATTGAAGTCTCCCAATAGCAGAAAAGGCCGAGAGATAGCAGCCAGCTGACTGCGATCAACTGGTGACCCCGGCGGTAGATATTAGGAGCATACAGTCAGTTTCACTGATCCATGTATTTTTGCCTGTAAGGGAAAGGTGAGAGCTACAAGTTCATAGTGGACAGTGTTTCAGACAAACACAGCCTATCCACCCTTTGCTCACCCTCAGTATCATACTTACGGTAAATGTCATATCCTCTTAGCACAGATTGGTGTGTTTGTCTGAAATGTGTCTGTTAGAGACAAAGATACAAAGGATAAGATTGTGCTAAGAGGTGTAACTTCTCTTTGTGAGCTGTAAAACTGTTAAGGTTCCACTAAAGTATGGGAGTCATCCTACTTGTTAAGTTTTCCTCAACCCTGTTTGGGTGGGTCTTCGGTCACTGCGTGCTGAGAAACGGGACCAGACTCGTCCACCAGCATTTCAGTTTCTCCCGCTCGAAAGAGGAGACAGACATCTCCAACCCAGAGAACTCCTCAAAAACCTCCCTATTCTTTTTCCTTCTCTGCCTCTTCCCCTTCATCTCCCTATTGCTGGGCATTCTGGGAGGAGATGAAGAGGGGAACTTAACAAACTGGATCGGGCCAGTGTGTCTGAATTTTGGACCCCAGATCTTCTGGCCACCTCCATTGGTGCTGGTAACAGATGGTGTTGCAACAACTGTAACAGCATGTGGTAGAATAGGAAGTGCTGATAGTTTGAGTGCTACAATTGGTGCTGGTGGAGTCTTTGTTACTGCTGCTGGAGTGGTCGAGGTTGCAGATGTGTTACTATTGACATCCACGGTCTTAGCTGCTATAAACTTTGTGGATTTTGCAACACACTTGCATTGACATGAGCACATAGTGCTTGTGCCCATGTCTGCAGAGGATGTCTCTGTAGCAACACTTTCTTTCCTGACAGCAGTTGAGACCATCTTGACAAAGCTAGTTCCAAAAGTAGAGCGGCGAGCAATTTCACCTTCTTCTTTGCCTCTACATAAGGTATCCGCTCTTTGGTCTTCAACTCCTGTATCTTGTACTCCTCAAGAAACACTTGACACTCCCTACTCCAGGCAGGGAGTGACCCACAGCAGTTCGTGCACACCTGTGGGAGCGTGCAACTGACACCCAGTTCATGTGCCCCCTTGCTGCTTCTACCACAGGTGGGATTGCCCTTGCAAGACGCCGTCATATGTCCAAACCTCTGGCACTGGAAATGCCGCCATGGATTGGGAACATATGGACATACATTTAAGTTAATGTAGCCTGCTTTAATACACTTGGGCAACACTGGAGTGCTAAATGTCAGGATGAAGGTGGCAGTCTTGAAAAGACTGCCATTTACCCTCCATGTAATCTGATGCAACTCGATCACTTTCTGATCTTTCCACTCCTTAACAAGTTCCTTGGTCCCTAAATCCATAATGTCACGGCAGCAGACAATGCCTTTACTACAGTTCAGGGTTTTGTGGAGTTCACTTTTAACGGCGAACTCCCCGAGCTTCTTGCAGTTAAGGAGATGGGGTGCCAGCCTACTGGTGGATGTTTCCAGCAGCAGCATCCCGTTCCTCAGCTTTTTAACTACTCTCAAAGTAACAACTAGTCCCTGTAAACCTTAGTTAATGTAAAATGGGGACACCTTCTCAAACGTCCCCTCTATCCTCTGCATTACAACAAAAGTGTTCGCTTTCAAACAGACTTTCCCGTTACTTTGACTGTCAGAACTGGATAGGTTATCAATCCTGACCTGCTTCTTAGAATTGTGGGTGGTTAGGGATCCACCTGATCGACCAGATGTTGAATTAGTTTGGTTTTGTATGACTGAATTTTTGTTCCCAAGAGTAAGGGAGGAGGGGTCCGGGAGACACACCTCCATAGCTTATTCTCCCAGGCTAATACAACAGGGGAGTGCAGGTGCCCCTGAGGTTGCACACTAGCAAGTGATCTCCTTCACCCATTACCTCCTTGGCACATGTCAGACCTTGAGGTTTTTTTTTTTTTTTAATAGAGGATTGTTCCGTCCTCACAAACTGGGCAATGAAGCTAAGATCCCCGTTCTCCTAGGCACACAGCATTCCACCGTCACGCCCTACAGTAGTTGTTGAAGCATGGTAGGAGTTTACAGTGTAGAAAACTTGCAGCGTTCACAAGTTTCCAGCTCAGGCACCATGGGTTCGCCAAACCCTTACCTGGCAGTTGCATACCAGGCCCCTGTGTGGTTCTGGGAAGAATTGCCTACATTTAAGCTTTATAGTCTTTGCTTATGTTGACATGAAGGTATGCTTGAAATGAACAAAAAGGCTAATTTTAACATTCTGAATCAGTTCTTCAAAAAACTGTACAACTGTGAATCACCTACAGAGATACTCCATTCCCAGATAATCTCCCCAAATGACAACTCCACCAACACTGAGTGGGATACAAAACATCATACTTCAGTTGAAAAATAACAGAGCACGAGGGGAAGACAGAGTAATTGGCGAAATGCTCAAGATCGAGAGCTGGCCGGCTTCAAGCTGTCATTTCAAATATTTGGGAGATCGAAGTCATACCTGCAGACTGGAAAATTGTGTTAATTTGCTTGCTACATAAAAATGACAGATCCAAACAATATCTGAGAGATTTCACTCCTGCCAAATGCTTACAAAGTATTTCCTTGTGCCCTTCGTACAAGGTTGGAGAAACAGACAGAACGTAAGAATGGTGAATACCAAACAGGTTTCCAACCACACTGATCATTTGTAGAATAGATCGAGAACCTCAAAATGATACTCTAACACCGTCAATCAAATTGCACAATGATTACTTTTGTAAAGTTCAATTGGCCACACAACCCTGTTCAATACACTACATGAATATGGGGTGTTAATTCAACAAACTTTGACAGATACATGTTCAAAAGTGAAATTTATGGGTGAAATCTCTGAATCCTTAGAAATTAAAATCATTGAAAGTAAATTAGATGGGTTATCACCTCCCCTATTCAACCTGGTACTGGTTGAATAGGGGAAAAAGAGAAATATCTGAAATATATATGGGAGTTCAGGCTATATGAATTAACATAAAATGCCTTGCCTTTTGGATGATCTACCATTAATTGCACAAACTCCTAAGGAAGCCAGGAGTGCTATTGAGAAGCTTTATGAGATAACCATCAAAACCAGCATATCAAAATCTTTTATGAGAAAACACAATACATGGACTCCAATACAAACCTGAGGCTACTCGTGACCAAATATGGCACTATCAAACAAGTTAAACACTTTAAGTACTTAGGGGAAATTATTGGGAATACTGGAAATGAGAAAGAGATCCACAAAACCAGCACAGAAAAAAATTGAAAAACATGTACAATTACTTAGAATACTTACAATAAGAAATCACTTTCCACCAAAGTCAGACACCATCTATACCACCACACCACCATTCTTCCAGAAGCACTGTATGCAAGGGAGACATTATCATTAACTGTTAATGTCAAAGGAATTGAAAAAATAGTAAGACGGATAGACGGATACTGAGAAAAATATTCGGTCCAAAGATCCAAAATGGCATCTGGGTGCACAAAAGCTCAAAAAAAAAAAAAAAAAAAAATGTATTCACTGACCGAACAATTCTCCTCACTCATACTGAAAAGATGCATGAAATTCTCTGGAAACATAGCATGAATGGCTGACTCACAACTGACCAAGAAAATCTTCCACATCATCAACAGACCCCAACAAACCATAGCACGCAGGCTTGTAGAAACTCAGAAGGACCTTGCAGAAGACAACCAAGACCCACCGACATCTACATGGAGCATAAATAGACAAATAATTGCTTCACACAAATTTGCACCTAAGATCCCAACAGCAAAAAATTTGAAATTCAGAAAAGCTTGGACACAAGAGACAAGTCAAGCCCAGAGCAAAAGGATAAAGAGGTTTTGGGAAGATAACAGAAAAAAGAATAATAAGTACAATGCAGATTAATGGATCCACATGATGCTAGATGATAAAATAAATAATATAGCTAGTTGATAGTGAAAAAAAAATCAGTGATGGAATCATTACGAATAGATACTGCAGGTATCGTTAAGCAATTAGAGCTCCTGAAGTGGGGGAAAGCACCGGGCCCGGATGGAATTCCAGTAAGAGTATTTTCAGAGTATGCTGCAGAAATCGGGCCATTTCTTCTGATATATTCAGTAAATCATTAGAAGAGCGAAAAGTACCTTCAGACTGGAAAATCGCGCAAGTAACTCCGATTTTCAAAAAAGGTGATCGAAGTGATCCCGGGAACTATCGTCCCATATCTATAACATCTGTTTGTAGAAGAGTTATGGAGCATATTATATGCTCGAACATTATGAATTTTCTAGATTATAATAATTTGCTTACAACAAATCAACATGGATTTCGGAAGAAAAGATCATGTGAAACACAGCTGGCCCTATTTACACACGACGTAATGAAAGTTATCGATACAGGTTCACAAGTAGAAGCAATTTTTTTAGATTTCCAGAAAGCCTTTGACTCTGTGCCACACAGCCGCCTTTTAGCGAAGCTTCGAGCGTACGGTATATCGGATCAGCTTTGTGAATGGATAAAGGATTTTCTAACTGGTCGGTCGCAGTATGTTGTCGTTGAAGGAGAAAGTTCTTCTAATCTAGATGTTACATCGGGTGTACCTCAAGGAAGTGTAATAGGACCACTTCTTTTCTTAATTTTTATAAACGATCTCGGAGACAAAGTGAAAAGCCTTTTTAGATTGTTTGCTGATGATGCGGTTATTTATAGGGAAGTAAGAACTTTGGCCGATTGCTTAGAAATTCAGCGCGATCTGGATGTTATTTTGGCTTGGTGCGTTGAGTGGCAACTTACTCTAAACTGTAAAAAGTGCAAGACAATGAGCATAACTAACAAAAAGAATCCGATTGTTCAGAAATACGAGTTAAACAATACAGTTATTGATATGGTCGATTCTATTAAATATTTGGGAGTAACAGTACAAAGGAACATGAAATGGGACATACACATTAATTCTTTAGTAGGTAGAGCAAATTCTAGGCTGCGATTCATAGGTAGAATCTTGAAAAATTGTAATGAACAAACAAAGGAGATAGCGTACAAATCTCTTATGCGTCCACATTTGGATTATTGTTGTGCCATTTGGGACCCGTTTCATAAGGGATTGATCGAAAGTATAGAGAAAGTACAGAGAAGAGCCGCTCGATTCGTGACCGCTTGCTACAGTCCTTATGAAAGCGTCACAGAACTGATTAGTAGATTAGGTTGGGAGTCTCTGGTAGATAGACGACACACGTTTCGTTTAAACTTATTGGAAAACATGCGTACTCCAACTTTCACTCATGAGTGTAGTGAAATACTTCTTCCACCAACCTATTTGAGTCGGAAGGACAGGAAAGATAAAATTAGAGAAATAAGGTGCCGGACTGATTCTTATATGAATTCTTTTTTCCCTCGTACCATTAGGGATTGGAATGCACAGCAAAGAGATTAGCTTTGGTGCTGAGCACCCTCTGCCACCCACAATTTTGTGAATTGCAGAGTATATATGTAGATGTAGATTCTTATCAATTTATTAATTACAGCATCTTGTAGAAATAAAGCTTTAATCTAATTTTACAAAAAAAAAAAAAAAGTTTAGTTATAGTATAAATCTTATTAGACTACTTTATCCATTAAATTTAAGATTACAACTTAAGGTACTACATTTAGAAGGTAATAGAAGTGTTAAGGAAAAATCAAGCTTGGAAAGTGTGGCTTCTGTAGCATGTGACAAATGATACGGATTGTTGTGAGTGTAAGAAGTAGTTTCACTGAGTACTGTATATAGTGGAGAGGGAACATGGGAAATAAATGAAGCAGTTCCACAGATTTGTCCACTTTGTATCAAGGATGAAAAGATCAGGAAGTTGTGTGAAAGGGTTAAGGTCCTTGAAGCTCAGGCTGTGGGGGCTTGGCCTGTGTAGGCTCACCCTATAGATGAAGAAAGAAGAGAGGATGGTTTAGTGAGAAGGATGGTGATAGCAAATCACAAGGAAAATACAGTTAACAGGCTGAAGAACACAGATAGTTCAGAAATTGTGGGGGAAAATAGGTTTGACTTGTTACTAGAATCAGGAAGGGAAGAGCCTCATGCAAATGTAGGAATAGGTAAGGTGCAGTAGGCCTTTAGGAAGAGGGGCATGCAAGAAAAAATTGGAAGAAAAGGGTTCTGCTGTTATATAGTATCCATGGGAGAGTAGTAGTCCAGTGGTGTAACTACACCTCAGGCCCCCTCCTGTCTCCAGCTGGGGACCAAGATCCTCCTATGGCTGAAGGTCCATGGCAATTTGCCCGTCTTGCCACTATGTTGTTATGCCACTAGTGAAATCCCTCATCTGCAGGCTTAGTTAGGCACAGGCTGCTAGGTCACAAGTTATTTCAAACCTAGTACAACATTATCAGTCACAATGAAGTGAAATAATTCCCAGAGGGCGATATTTATGTGGATAGATAAATTATACACAAAACTCACCAAAGTTGAAGGGAGGAGGGCAGCAGCAACACAAGATAAAGGGTTAACCCCGAAATATTATTTTTTTTTTGTATTTGTATATTGTTTTGTGTTGCTGCTGCCCTCCTCCCTTCAACTTTGGTGAGTGCAAGATTAGGCAAGATAATATAGAAGATAGGTTATCTTTGTAGGAGTTTCATTAAAGACAATAGAGTAGTTACAGAGGGAGGTGTGGGGTAGAAAACTATTGGAGTGGTAGAAGAATTCTTAAAAGTAGAAAGCAAAAAGTTGGGGAAGGAAATGGATTATCAAAAGAAGTAAAAGTGAAAATGAAAGTGCCACAGGATAGCATATTGGGAATCTTTGCAATTCGTTACTCTAACGAATGATTGTGTTGATGGTTTACTATTGGAAGTTTGGTTGTTTGTAGATGACATAATGCTATATAGTAGGATCAAAATGGAATAACACTGTTAAACAGCTGCAGGGTGATCTGGATAGGATATTAAGCTGAGTAGGTCAACATAGCATGAAATTAGATGTAAACAAGAGTCAGTTTATCAGATAAACAGATAAAAAACTAAAGGCTGATTATGATAGATAGGAAAAGAATTGCTTGCTGAAGACTAGAAATGTAAACACCTTTGCATACATAACATTTGATGACAATCTCAACTGGGCATGACACATTAGACAGGTATCAGCAAAGGTTTCAAAATTATTCACTTTTTGGAGAGAGTGATAACAAGATGTACCAGAGAAGTAAGGGAACTGGGTTATCAAACTTTGCTTGAATGTGGTGATATGGGACCCACATTTTGAGTATCAGATACAGGAGTTGAAGAGGGTGCAGAGAAGGGCTGCTAGATTTGTCTCTGAAAATGAAGGCAGAACACAATCTGTAATTGATATGATAAAGGAGCTGGAATGGGATTCGTTGGAAGACAGTAGGATGGCGAAGAGATCATGGAAGTGAACAAGACGCATATTGGTGACAAGGCATGGAAAGATATTGGTGGAAGAATTAAGAAAAAGTGTTTGGAAGACGAGATGATCATGACGAAAAGCTGGCATGCGATTTCAGGCATAAGGGTGTGGGAAGATTTTCTTTTGTAGGTAAGGGAGTCAGGGATTGGAATAAATTACCAAGAGAGACGATGAATAATTTACCAAAAATGCTGAAAGAATTTAAAGTTGAAATTTGCAGAGGTCAGCAGTAGGTGGATACAGAAAAGAGGGGAAATGGGTGTGCAGGGAAACTGCCATCGAAGTATTCACTCTATAGCAATTATGAGGGTCATTCAATAAGTAATGCCTCATTTTTTTTCTCAGACACTATTTATTCAAAAGTGTTAAAATTTGGTGACAATATAGCTACATGTTTCTTCTATACGTACGATTTTTCAACAGTCTCCATCAACTTTTACGGTCTTACGCCAGCGTGGAACAAGTGTCTGTATTCCTTGCCGGTACCAACTCTGGTCCTGTGCATGAAGCCATGTTTTCACTGCTTGAATTACACTTTCATCATCATCATCGAAGTGTCTTCCACACAAACCGTCTTTAAGAGGCCAGAAGAGATGGAAGTCTGACGGTGCCAGATCCAGGCTGTATGGTGGCTGGGGCAATGTTGTCCAACCCAATTTGGTGAGGTGTTCCCGGGTTCTTGTGTGTGAGCGTGCATTATCATGCAGGATCAACATTTCAGTCAGATTCTTGTCATGCCTAATGCACCAGAAACGCATCTTGAGTTTGTCCAGGTATGCTTCGGAATAATGGTTGTCCCTCTTGGCATTACATCAACAAGATTGATCCCTTCACTGTCCCAAAAAAAAAACGGTAACCATGACTTTTCCAGCAGAGGGAGTTGTCTTGATTTTTTTCTTTCTTGGTGACTGAGGATGGTGCTATTCCATTGACTGTCTTTTGGTTTCCGGAAAAGTGGTGCACCCTAGTTTCATCAACTGTCACAATCCTGGACAGAAAGGCTTCCCCCTCAGCATCAAACCTCTCCAACAAATTAGATGAAATGGTTGTTCTTTGCATCCTGTGTTCTGCTGTGAGACTTCTTGGGACCCATTTTGTGCAAACTTTTAATATCCGAGAGTCTCGATCATTGCACACACACTTCCACTGCTGACTGACAGCTGTGAGGCCAATTGTTGCACTGTGATGCAGTGGTCCGCACGGATAATGGCATTCATGCGCATCACTATTTCTGGAGTGGTGGCACTGACAGAACGCCCGCAACGTGGCAGATCTTGGAGTTGAGTTTTTGGACTTTCTGATGCCTAACTCTCTTTGCCCATCTCCCGACAGTGCTCCTATCAACTGCACAATCTCCATACACTGCACACAAACGTTTATGGATATTTCCGAAAGTTTCTATCTCCGCAGTCAAGACCTCAATCACTGCTCGCTGGTTGTAATGTGAATCACTAACAGATGCCATTTTGAAAATTCACTACAGCTCTGCCATCTGTTGGAATGATTTGAAACTTCGTCCACCTGGAGGAGAAACACTGAACTTGAAGTACCTAGAAGTACAACTTTCAGTTTTAGCTCATTGTGGGGGGGAAAAAATATGGGGCATTACTTATTATATTAAAGAGGATCTAAATATGTCTCTCTCTTTCTATCTATCATAGAGGAATGTAAGACCTAAGAACATGAAGATGCTATGATACTCAAAGTTAATAATGTACCATATAATCAATCAGGTATGATATAACAAAAAAACTGATGATATTTAACAGCATATGGTATCATATGGATGGCAACTGTCGAAACATCATCCAAATCATACCAAATTGCTTGATTTAATGCTCTTTTTTATTGAGTTTTGTTTGTTTATACATATGTGTGCTTGTGTGTATTTAAGAGCTGCTCTTTTTGCCTGCACATGATTAGTTTTGATGTTTTGCAATGCTTGGGTGTTAGCTTCAAAACACTATTCCCTCTCCTGTCCTTTTTTTGAATTTACCCCAACCATGCACCATGTCCTTTGGTCAACAGCCACTGAGTTAGGTAGTCTCCTACAGCAGCCACCTGCCACAATTTACTACTTGTTGACAAAGACCCAAAAATTTCAATGTCTCATATGTCTGTTATATGTGTTGACGTCACATAACCATTATCTAAGGTAAGTGGTGGTTCATTTCCATGTCCTAATTTGTATTTTTTTTTATGCTACTTAGTGCATATTATTTCAACATATAAGGATAGGGAAAATATCCAGTCTCTCACCAGAGCTGAAGGCAGGACTGCAAATGAAAATAGAAAATACAAAACACCAGATGAATACAATTTTTGCTTAACATCTTATTCATTTCTCTTTTTTATGGGTTTACATCTCGTTGAGGTCATTAGTAGTAGGAAAGAACTGGGAACAAGAAAGAGGAAGGAGTTCGGTTCGGCTATGGCCTTCTGAAGGAAGCACCCCAGCATTCACATGGAGTGATTTGGGGAAACCATGGAAAACCCAAAACTGGAAGCTCAGACAAGGATTTAACCCACGTCCTTCAACCTTATTCATGTAGAGAGATATGAGCCATTTGACAAGGGAGGTTTGTAAATACCGCAGCCTACTGTATGACTGGACTGTTGTTGCAGAACAGGCTGACAGTACTGTGGGTGGAGTGGGTTGAATGAAACAGTAAACTATCAAGCACTATCGAAAAACAACACAGAAGTAGATGAAATTACATGGAAATTTCAAAATTCATTGGATACCTCTTAATGTTATGTATAAACTAAGCAAAGAGCAGCAACCAGATGTGGCACTGACTAAACGAGTAAATGAAGAAATTTTCACCCATGCTTCCCTTGCAGCTGTCCATAATCATGAAACTGTTGCCAGTGCATGACATTGTGGAGGAATTGTCCTGATCCAGATGTGTTCTATCAGATTCGTGTCTGGTGATCTAGGTGACCAAATCATTCACTGAAACTGTCAAGGATATTCCTAAAATTAATTATGAACGATTTTAGCCCAGAGAAATGGTGCATTTTTGTCTTGGAAAAAGAGCATCATTTTTGGAAAAATATGAATGCCATGAATGGTTTGAAAATGGTTTCCGAGTTGCTGAGCATAACCATTTCCAGTGAATGGTCAGTTTAGTTCGACCAATGATCTCAGCCCATTCCATGTAAACACAAGATGAAGCCCTAACTAGATTGCATAGTGCTTTCTTGAAAACCTCGGTTCCATGGCCTCGTGGGCTCTGCACAACACCTGAACCCTACCATCAACTCTTATCAACTAGAATCACAAGTCAACTGACGACGCAGCCTTTAATCAGTCATTTAGGTTGCAACCATACATTCAAGAGTCCTGTTGTTGTTATTGTGGCTTTACGGTGTACTAATATTGTGATCAATTTCAGCCTAACTAAAACAAGAGAGGCACTGCATTCTACGGTATTTTGGTAGAAGGGGCAATCACGTTGGTGCTGTTGCCATATCCCATGAACACCAAATTTCACTGCACTGTCTCCATGGACATGCTTACCGTACGTTCACACTGAGTGTTCATGTTTTGATGCAGTGTCACGTGTCTGTCAACACTGACAACTCAATGCAAATGTCACTGGTCCCTGTAATTAAGTACAATAGATGTGGTTGCCAATGCATTGTAGAAGTCAGGAAGTAATACTAGTAATTGCATACTTATGGCACACTTTTGACACTATCATACCTGCCAACTATTAAAACTGGGTTTCTGTAAAGACTCTCCACACAAAAATTTACCTTTAATTGACCATGCATTAAACATCCACAAATCTTTGCACAGCATTTTTAAGTGAAAGCTTATCCACTTACTTTATATTATTTGTTGACAAATGTAACCTTCAATACAAACTTTGCAGTCAGTATCTTAGCTTTGATATTGGTAAACAACTAAGTGAAAAAATTGATTTCTTGGTTCTCTCTATTTGATTTTAAACTTGCAAATGTCATGTTTTAAAAGAATAAATTATTTCTCTTCTTACTGTCGGAGCTGGGATACAGTAACCTTTTAACCCTTTGACTGCTGTAGACGCGTTAACGCGCGTGGCTACTACTGCGCCCAGGTGCTGCAGACGTGTATACACGCGCCGCCTTGCCGCTCTGTCTGTGCTCCAGACGTGTATACACGCGCGGCCTCGCCGCCCTGTCTGTACTCCAGACGTGTTAACACGCTAGCCTCTTAGCGGCCTGGCTATGAAGCCATATTTCCACCCAGGGTGGTTAGTTGTTTTCCTCATTCGGCCCTTGAGGATTGGCAGCTGCGATCTAATTTGTGTTGCTCTTTTCCTTTTAGTTTTCGCTGAGAAAATGGCATACAGTCATTATTTTTTTTAACTGCTTAACGTCTCTTAACAGCGAGGACTTTAGAGATGGTAAAGATTGGGGGGCAAGGAATGGGAAGGAATTCGGCTATGGCCTTTTGAAGGAAACATTCCGGCATTCACCTGGAGTGATTTGGGGAAACCATGGAAAACCCAAATCTGGATGCCTGGACGGGGATTCGAAGCATCGTCCTCCCGAATACGCCGTCGTGTTTGTACCGCGGAAGAAATCATGGAGATTCTTACTAGAAGCGACAGTGAATATAATCACTTTGATATGGATGACAGTGATAACCCTTCGACAGGATCTCGATGTAATTTTCCTATGCTGTGTACATCAGCTAGTGGAAAATGACCATTTTTCAGAGTTTGAAGCTACAGATTGTGCGAGCGAAATGTGTTGAAAAAGAGAATGCTTTAGTGACACGTTTGACAGTATGTGCTTGTCGATTAAGCTGCAGGACACAAGTGTGGATTACGTTAACATTCCAGCAGTTTGTCATTTTTCCTGATATTTCTAACGGAATATCATATGATATCTATTGCTGATGAGACCAACAGACACGCGAGAATCAATTCACACTATATTTTCACTATGAAGTGGTTTTAAAAAGTTCTTTTTCCACATTCTCGAACACTGCATTTTAAATGCTCACGCTCTTCACCGCGTAGTAACCGGACGAAAAATGCCAGTTGCAGAGTTTCGCCTGTTGCAACCATAAATTTAAATTTCGTGAGGTATTTTTCAGGATTTCCTGACACCCCCCCCCCCCCTCCCCCTTGTAAGATCAGGTCCGTGAGACGCCACCCCCCCCCCCCCCGATATCGCCCTCGCAACTTTTTGAGACCTTTTTTACAAATTTCATTCATATTGCAAATTCAAAGAAGAGCACGCCAATGCGTAAATGCGCTGTATGTTCGATACAGAAAGTGCGTCGAGAAACCAATGCAGAACATGTAATGTATCACTGTGTGTTGCACCATTTTTCAAGGCTTATCACACAAAAAGAATTACTAACCATGGTTAACTGCAGAGTTATAATTATATTACATTTACTACGCTCACAAACTAAAAACATTTCAGTTGCTGTAATATCTATTTAGTATATGAAGTACCGGCATGTTTGATTACGCAGACACTCACTTTTAGAGGAGTTTTAAACTGAAAACCTTTAAATGTTATATTAACTGTATTTATTTTGTATCTGTGGTTTCAAACCGCAGAGCGACAGCAGAAGAACGCCACACACGACGCTCCAGACGTATTCAGCACACAGCGGTCCGGTCTAACGCGGCAGGCCAGCGCAGGTAAACAGCTTAGGCGTAAACAAAGCCGCACTCGGCGAGGGCTCGGCCGGGCGAACCGTAGCAGTTAAAGGGTTAAGACTTGTGTAGAAATTTTAATGTTTGAACTTATTAACTTATCGTATTTGAATAATAATAATATTTCTTATGATTCATTTGACATTTATTCTCATTTTACTTAATTCACAAACATCTGAAGAATTACATAGGTCCCTTGCTATCAGTAACTTTATATCATCACCTCAAAAACGTGAACTAAACTTTTTCTATTGCCTGCCCAATCTTGCTCTCTTGTTACCATCTGGTCTCCATAGCTACCTATTTCCCCTTGAGTAATTATGATTCTTTTATCTCTTCTCTGAGTAACCTGTTATGCTACACAATGTGTTTATCACATGATTGGCCAAATCATTTCTTATGCTAGGTGCCTACACATAAAAAAATGTAAATTTCCCCCTTTTATTGATTTTAATATGCATGGAAATTCTATGAAATATGCTTCCCTGAATGTCTGGTAATACTGTTTCTTAGATTTATTCATGATTACATCAGAGTTACACATTCTAATTACCAACCAGCAACACATAGCATGCGAGACTATCTGAAGTGAATGAAAACGATAAACAAATCATTGCCAATTCAAATTGCAGAATGTAAAATCAGACATATCGAATAATTAGTGACCACAGTAAAATATAACTTAACTATGTGTAATTTTATAGCTAAATGAAAAAAGCTTCAATGCACATACAAGAGCACTTACAGCCATGAAAGAAACCTACCACGACTGTCCATAAAAACAGCAATAATCTTATTCCATACAAAAAGCTCACGTAAGCTATCAAATTTTAGTTTTTAATTCGTAAAATAACACAGTTAACCCGTACAACCATAAAATACAGCATCTTTTTGTAAATTTTATATGGGAAAATTGTAAAATTTGGCAGATATGCACTGTGTATTGAGGAATGTTGAATTCCGGAACAAATTTAGAAATGAAATTACTCATGTTGTCTTCAAAGTTTTTTAATTTATGTTGTGTATCCAGAATCATATAAGAGAACTTTTCACTTGACTAACAAAAGTACAAGTGATAGCCCTGACACCATTCAGCATATTTATACGTTTCTGTGGCCCTACTGCTTTCTGGATATTTGGATCTTCCGATGTCATAATTTTTGACACTTCATTAAATAATACACAAATATGGAAGAACAATGGAATAACTAATTACAAATAAATAAGTGAAAGGTGGGTTTATTGGTAGGATCTTATTGGAGTTTGAGTCCAGGTGGATGCTCAGTAAGCTTGTTCCCATCTTGAGTACAGAAGCAGTGGTAGTTTCTGGTAAAACTCTGAAAGGTCTTATTATAAAACAAGAACAACCCAGTGATATAGTAGGTCACGGTGTGTATGCACTTCCTTCGTCAAATGGCTTGTGCCTCTCTATATGAACAAGAAGCAAAAACATTATAAAATTATGGCAACTTCATGTATTACAAATTCATCGCTGGCTTCATCTTTGTAGAGTGGTGGGTTATTTTCCATCTTTCTTTCAGCACTTGAGGCAATGTGACTTCCTGGAGCAATCATACAACATGAAGTTTTTCGTGAAACTGATGGAACCTTTCACATAAATATTTTAACTTTTTGAAGCAAGCATAAAGATATAATGTTCTAGTTTAAATGCAGTTGTGGTGAGACAGTATTAAGCTATGTATCTTATTTGTAAAGCTTAAAGTTGCCACAAAGCATTGTTAAGCGCAGAGGTGCGAGGTGTAAAATTTTAATTGTTGAGTCAGTCTGTAGCAGGCCGTTGCAGGAGTTGGTAGCTGGCCACCGCAAGAGTAGTGTTAAGATTACAGCGCAGCCATTTATAATTGTATCGTATACTTAGAAGTAATAAAATGTCGTCCACTAATCATGATAGGGAAATGGTTCATAACGAACGACAAGCTAGCAGTAGTGAGAAGTGGTAACACAGTGTGAAGGTGTGATAGTCAGAAGCGTGGTCAGAACTTCCAATCAGAGGAAATGAAGTACTGTATAGCCTTATCCACGGTCAGGATAAATAAGTATAATTAGTGGTGGTGGTTGGGATAGAAGTATGTGCTTGGTAAATAAATCAGATGTGCACTTAATAGCGACCTGTGAATTGGCTTAGTAGAAAAATCAAACCTGCAAGCCTAAACAATCAAGCAAACTATTTACCATACCTATTATCGCCAACACAAGTTTAGTGGCACAAGCTCATTAAATCATTACACAGTCAAATAAATGAGTTATCTGATTCAAAAGTGATTGGAAATCAACTGAAAATGGCCCTCAAACAGGGAGGCCCTAGACCACAAATGATTAAACTCAGAAAGGATCTGTTCTTAGAATTTTTGCCTGGAAATCAGTCAACTGTCAGTATTATAAACACATTTTTCACCAACATGATGAAAAAATTTACTAAAAGAAACCAGAGTTGTCATGAGTCAACTCCCAGTTCCTTTAGCACAACAATGTGCCCTCTCAATCAGCCTCATCAATTCCCAGTTATGTGTCACAAATAAGATGACTGTCCTTCAGTCTCATATTTCATGTTAATTGTGTTTGTGGAATATTTTTGTTGCTGCTGACCTCCTCCCATCAACTATGGTGAATGATGGATGATCTTATATTTCCCTTCCATATTAGTTTTGTCAGTCACATACACTGATTTTGTAAAATAATCAAAAACCAAAATCTGGTTAAATATAACAGGTTTAAAATACATAAATTCAAATCAAACAGCTTCAACGATATTTCTACCTAGATGGAACTGGTTAATAAGACAGCTGCAATACAGACTAACTATCAGCAGCAAACATGAATTCCTTTACCTATATAGGTTGTACTGGCATCCATTCTTTTGGCGAAATTCTGATAAAAACTCTGAACGTGTTCCGATACATCACCAATTGGTTCCAACTCTGCACTTTTAGAAATGCCTTTCATTACAGAATTAACGTGTTTGTGAATATCTATCTCTACCCTCTGCCCTACAGTAGCAAACAACTCCTGATGTTCTTGTCTAATCTTGCCAAGTTCTGGGTTTCTTGTTAGTATATCATGACCAAGATCCACTCTCCCAGTATCTGAAATATAAAGTGAATGATATAATACACAGAAAATATTAAACTCAGAAAGTTTGTCACAAGAAAGGATGGGTAACAAACTTTTAAATATTAACAGTAAATATTATATGTAAATATAACCACAAACAAAATATCATAACAAAGTATCTACAATTATGGTTAGTACCTGGGTAACCGATCTTCGCTCGGGATCTTTTGATTTCTGTTCAATATCCAAGATTTTGAGTAAAGTTTGATTAAAGTAAAAGGCTTGAAGGCTTCCTAGGCGTTTTGAGGTGCACAGTTAACCAAAGAGAAGTTTAACTAACATCAGTAGACTTACTGGTACCTGAACCTTCTACGTAATAAGGTTAGAGTCGTTTTCGAGAAACCAAAACAAAAATTGCTCCTTTTCTTTCTTTTTTTTTAAAAAAAGAAAAAAAAATCGTGTTAAAAACATGAAAAGCAAAACGTTATCTACATACGAAATTTCATCCAAATCGCTAGATCTATTGATGAGACAGCCTCATAAATTGCTTTCAAAGAAAAATACTATTATTATATTAAATAAAAATCTTAATGCCAGTCAGGTATTAATTAATGGTGTGAGATTTGTGGTAATTCAGGGGATTCTACGATAAACCTTGATGACAGAATCTTAAGTAACTCGACGAGAAAAACTGAAAGTAAAAAATATTTTATTATATATATATATATATTAGATCTTGAGATATCGTATCTCAAAATTGACGTGGTTCGTTGAAATGCGAACTGGACCAGAAGATAAATTTCGCCATAGCCAAGTTTGATGATGAATTCCTATGAAACTCGTCGAGACAAATCAAAAATGAAGAAGTTATTTTTCTGATATCGCGCTTAGTTCTCGAGATATTATATCTCAAAAGTGAAGAGCTTAGGATTAGATCCAGCATGGACCAGAAAAAATACTTTCAATGTTTTATTTTCTTGCTTAGTGGTTGTTGTTAGGTTGAAATGTGGCCTGGTCCAGAAGAAACGTCGCCAAAAGCACAAGGAACTATATCTATAACTGATTTTTGACATGCTATATCTCGAAAACAGAACATTTACAGTATGTACCAGAACTTAGTGAGTTGGTGTATCTTTTCATGTTTCACTCGTCTATGTAGGTCGTATACTTTTCATCACACAGTATTGTGAAATCTGATTAATCATTTAGGCTAACACTGTATATCTCCTACCGTATGCTTTGTTCGACATTAATAGGATCGTCCATTCATTTATTATCAAACTTTACTCGAAATCTTGTATTTTTAACAGAACTCAAAAGATGCCGAGCGAAGATCGGTCACCCAGGTACTTTTTAAATGTTTCATAATTAATTTGGTAGCATTTAATGACAAACTAACAACAATTTTTTACGGTCAAAAAGTAAACGATCAATACTTTATAACTGGTACCGGTAATATTATTTTCAAAAAAGTTTCTGTAAAGTATCACCTCTGACAAAACCAATGATAAATTTTTAAATATCTTCGTTTTTAAATGTTTTACAATTAAACTTGCAGTGCTAATATTTCCACGGGTCAGCCAGTATACAAGAACTGTTTGTTTAAATATTCATTGAAATCAAAGAGAAACTATTAGTAGGCTTTCTGGTACCTGAATTGTCTACGAGATGGCGTTAGAGCCGTTTTCGAGATACCGAGTGAAAAAATTGTTCGTATTTTCTAAACTCGCTTTATTTTTTTTAGTGAAGTCAACTATTTAGGTAACTAATGGCAATGAGTGTAGTAGTTCTGTTATCTGGGAAGTAATCACCAATAGAAAGATGGAGGATGAAACAGGAGAGAGAATAAGAAAGAGTGAATAATTTTATCTCCTAATAAACATATAATCTGGAGGTTGAATGTTAGTAAGGAAATCAAAATCTTGGTCTATATATTGTGTTATCAAACAATATCAACCAATGACCCTGAAATGTGGTCATGGTTGAGGAGAGCTCTAAGATGACAGTGGGCGAAAGAAATTAGGTTCCTGAGAGGAAGTAGAAAACTCACAAGGAAGGATAGCATCAGAAATGAAAACAACAGGGAGAACTTGCAGGTTGACATATTAGAAAAAATGATAAAAGAAGGCAAGGTTGCAATAGTTTGGTCATGTCTTGAGGATGGAGGAGATCTATCAGGAAACCACAGACAAGATAGATGGATCCAGCCTGTAGGGATAAAAGGTAATGGAGTTGATTTGAGACAAGTGTTAAGAGGAAGAATACTGAAAGGATTGGCAAAAATGGAAGAGTATATGCCACATAAACCCCAGAAGTGGATATGTCAAATGGTGTTGTTGATGATGAAAGCAGTACTGACAAAACAAACTTGAAGTGAGAAAATTACAAGAATCTCATATGAAACAGAAATGGCATAGACTTTCAATAAAGGTCTATGAAGGAAATACAGCTGAGCAAAGATGGTAATAATCTAAGCTGGTAAAGAAATTTTAGACATAAAGAAAGCAGTTGATTACAAACCTTGGCTCAGAACACATTTAAACTCATAAATCAGAGAAGGCCCGAAAATGTACAAGATGAAGGATGATAACAGTCGAGATATTTTAAAAATTAGCCAAACAGTAAATGGTAACAAAACAAAGAAAAATGGCTACAAGTAAACTGTTAAGCAATAGAGAAGGAAATGTCTCTAGTGTACTATACTTGAGGATCAAACAGAATTTTGGGGATATGTATATACATTAAAAGTTTTGATGGAAACCTCTTTTTCTCTCTGGATAAAGAGTTAACTGATGGAATAAACCATGGAGAAACTAAATGGTGGGAATATCCTGAATATTATTGTATTGTATTATATTTTTTTTGTATTTTTATTTGATCCATGAAGTCATAATTTATGACGTAGGACAAGTCATCAGTAATTACAATAAGCATTACAATATAAGTTTTTCACACAATTCAGGATTATATATTATTATTATAACTATCATAATTAAAATTGCGCAGTCAATACAAGCAACATATGAAATATATCTGTTCAACTGAAGTAAAATGAGTATTTTGATGTTTAACAAGTTACAATATAAAATAATTCAATCTTGTTTGTTCATTTCGCGATGGTTCATATATTCACTGACACTATAGAGGCTATTGGCTAGTAAAAAAATTTTCAGCTTATATTTAAAATTATGTAAATTTGATATTTCTTTTATGTCTCCAGGAAGAGAGTTGTACAGAATTTTAGGTCGGTACACAATTTTGGTATAGAGCTTCCTTGTGCCACTCTATATGAAAATCGTTCCTATTCCTTGTTTCATATTTATGAATTTCCCCATTTAGCATTGCATATTCCTGATGTGATTTCAGAAAGCAGATACACTCAAATATATATATATAGAAGGTAGAGTCAATATTTTTATTTCTTTAAAAATTTCCCTGCAGGATTCTCTATGTTTCATACGTTTCATGATTCTTATAGCTCTTTTTTGAAGTATGAATGCATGTTTTTCATGTGTTGAACTTCCCTAGAAAATTATACCATATCTTAATAAGCTATGCACATATGAGTAGTAGTTTTGAGTATATATGAGTACAGTTTTCGAAGAGCATCACTCATTAAGCATTTTTAAAATATAACAACATTTGCTTAACTTCTTATTCAGTGACTCAATATGTTTATCCCACTTTAAATGTTCATATTTTGAAGCATGTAGTTGAAAATCACAATACTATCATCATACTGCACATACTTTTCACCAGTCCTGAAAGTTTTGGTTGTAAGGGGACATCCATTAATTACGTGAAGTGAAATAGGGGGAGGGGGGTCCGGCGAAATCTCACCAGATCTCACCAGGGGGGAGGGGGGGGTCTACGGAAATCTCACGTGAGATTTTGCGAAAAATTTGGGGACAGTAGAGGCCAAAAAAAAAGGTCTACAATTTGCGCCAAAGTCGATTTTAGGAGGGTATTTCGTCAAAAAAGTTAGGGTGTGACCTAAAAAAAAAAAGGTCTACAAAAGTTTCCAGGGCGATTTGTAGGAGGGGTTCTCACAATCTCACCAGAGGGGGGGGGCGGCCAGATCTCACGAAATCTCACCAGGGGGGAGGGGAGGGGTCCAGAAATCTGGAAAAACACCTCACGTAATTTGTGGATGCCCCCTAAGGGCCCAAACTGCTATACCGGGGTGAAGTATAGGTTTAGATACCTTAACTGAATGTCTACTTGAAATAAAATGTTCTCTGAATCTGCTTCTATACTTTTAAATTGACCATGTGCCTGCCTGGAATATCTAACTGTGTAGCTTATCGGCCGCCACCAAGCTAATTTGAACCGAAAGCTTAGAAAAGGTTACTGTTCAAAGCTAAGACATTTGAAAAATCCACTTGTTGAAAAATTTTAAAGTTTATTAAAAATCACATTTGGAAAAACAAGCATTTACAGTCAAATAGGCTATCGGACTAAACTTTTCCAAACAAATTGAGGATTATGAAGAGAGAGAATTTCACCGACCAAGCCCCATTGAAAATTTTACAAGTTCATAGTCTTTACTATTAACTTAATGTCAATATGGCGGTGCATCGACCAACCGGAACTTGTCCCACCTAACTGGCAATCACTTCAGCACACGACCGACACATCCTCGCGTAGGTCCATTATACGCAACATTCCCGGGATAAAGACAAAAGACCTCGTTACCACGTCACTCTTTATACCCCCTCCGGATGATTGACGTATACCGACGCTTTCCCAAAATAATATAAAAAGGTCTAATTATAGAATGTGTTCTAAATTTAATCATGTGTAGCCTGACCTTCAAGGATTATGAAAAGTGTTTAGTGAAAATTCTGAAATAATTATCTTGCTTGTAAATGAATTTAGTTTTCAGATGCATTGTTAAAAATTTTCCCAAAGTTATTATTATCCAACTTGTAAACAATATATTTTGGGTACAATTAGCCTATTCTAGGTTAGTTTAAAAGTTCTTTACTATTATAAAATGTTTATTTAGAGCTTATATTGTGTGTTGAGTGGCTTAACTGTTTTTAAATCGGTTTATTTACTAAGTTAGTTTGCAGTATCGGCTTCTGCATGAAACGGTTTTATGCTCTCCTGTTCCTATGTTGCATATTGCAGGATGATACTATTGGTGTATTGTTTCGGCCACCAAAAATTCTGACTGCCTGTGGTGGTTACAGGAATTTATTCTAGAAAAAACTTCTACGGAAAAATGAATAACAATCATTTCTACTGATATTTTCCGTGATATCAGTACCTTAAACTAGTTAGATTTTTGGAGTATTTGGCTACGATTTTTGTTTAATATATGCATTTTGTTTTAATTGACAGGAAGTATAATTTCAAAAACAACTGTTATTTATTTGATTGATATAGGATTACGAACGTTTTGTGTAAACTTTCTCCGAGTTTTTAATAAACTTCATTGTTTCCTATCTTTAGTCAAAAAAAAATTGTTAGGTAATGTTGTAACCTAGATCTGATAACTGTTACAGAGAATATATTGTAAACATTGAATGCCCTTCTCTCCAGATGAATTTCTGCATCCAGTTGTTGTAAGTAAACAAAATACAACATTTGAATTTAAACAAAGGTACCATTGTTACTTTTTTAATGTTTGCCTCACATTAAATTTTTTTTATCCATGTTCTTCAAATTTTTCTGCAGCTACTTCCACAACAGACGATTACCTTTTAGCTGGCATCGCAATTACACTTTCTTTTAACAACATACGTGAAAATGAAATTAAATACATTTATTTATTTGGTATTTACACTTCGTTTTAACAATATAAGCAAAACTAAAATCAAATGCAGTTATTTATATGAATTGCAGTTAGTCAAGCTGTGCTGTGGTGGCAGTCAGTCTAACTAATACTTTAAATATGATCGAGACCCACCAAAGGTTGCTGAACTATTGACGTGAAGACAGTCTCAAATTTTATTAAAGAGGACTTTACCAACTAGGCTAACATAAAGAAGAAACAGTAAAGTGGAAGAGTAAAAGAAAATCGGTTTGGGTTAAAACAAATCATGGTATAAGAAAAGCTGGTGTTAAGAGGGGGATCAAGAAAACTAGAGAATATCTTCATGGATTTTGTAGGTTTAAAACAAACTTTTGATAATGATCGTTTTAAAGAATTAAAAAATATAAGAATCAAGTGGTTATAATTAAAGTAGAAGATCATAAATAAGAAATAAAAAAGTATAAAAAATAACTTAGTCCACAACCCGAAGGTTGGTTGAATCCTCCTGAAGGAGGCTTACTAAACCATTGTGTCAGAAGTAGGACGGCCAGTTACTTTCTTCTGGGACCTACAGTTTAAGATAGGATCTGAACCATGGAATAACCTGGTGTCGCTTGTATGATCAAACACAACTCTTAAAAATTCCTGCGCCCATCATGATTTGAACCCAGAAATCAAGCAGCAAATTTTTGAAAGCTAACACCTTGACCACTGAGATACCAGAATATTCAAAAGAGAAGTATCAGTTAAAAAAATGAGACAAAATTTTAGTCTATACCCGATAATATAAACTCGTATGCAGATAAAGAAACGAAGGGAAAAAAGAACCTTACAGAAGGGATCAAGATGAAAGAATCATTTTTCAATTTTATTCCTTTAGTGGATATGACTGAAATGTATCCAAAAAAAAGCTGCGAGAAGAATTTGGACTGAAAATAAATTAGCTTCAGAAAAGTGAAGCAGGAATCATGACAGTGAACTAAGCTTTAAACATGATCTGGTGTGGAAAGAGGAAACAGAATTCGATTATTTATGATATAAAATGACAACTATATCTGAAGCAGGAACAACTTCAAAAGCAGTATAGCACTATCTAAAACAGCCTTCTTTTACCCTCAATTGGAGGGGCTGGCATGCAGAGTACACCCATGCATTATTTTTGGCTGTAAATAATGTACTATCTCTTCCCAAGCTCTCATCCTTGAGCTACCCTCCTAGTAACAATACCCAACAATGCACCTAACTGAATAGTTCAATCTGGCTTCCGACTTCCCTAATTAACCCTTCCTTCATACCCAGTATACCACCCCTCCATTTACGTAAAGAAAATATTATGAATCTCCCGAAGACTGTCAGTGGGTTTTACAACAACTTTCGGATGAAGAGGTACTCAGATCTGTCCACAGTGCATCTGATATCAATTAATCAGAATTCACTGATCATTCTGATCATGAAACTAGCTGATAAATTGACGGAGATGTTCTTGAACCTCCTCAAACGCCCTCATCACCTAGTGTTTCTCTGACACACGGCAATTCTACTGATGTTGGTGTTGTTGTCAGCGATTCAGGTAATGATGATGTTTTTGTAAAAAACAAATTGCAAAAAGGAAAAGTTAAGATGAAAGGTTTTGAAAGAATTAAATAAAATTCATATAGGGAAGAAAAGTATGAGAAAATTTTGAGGAATACCACTAAAAAATTTATTAAAAATCATTTTTCTGTTTTCTAAAAACTGTGATGATTTAACTGATGAAATTTCTGCTTTCCAGCATATTATAATCAATGATATGATTGATGGTCTCGTAGAATATACAAACATTTACCTTCAATGGAACTGACCCACAGATAACTCCAAACAATATCTCAGAGAAGCATGTGTGACATGAATAGAGCAGAAGTATTGGCTTTTGAAGTATTTTATACACATAAGTGTCCAAAAAATGTCAAAAATCTATCTTTATGAATTGTAGTATAAGGATGGCACTGGAACTGAAATCTTGCAATGGGTCATGGGTCTCATATAGTACAGAAATTTGTTTGTTGACATCAGATCTGATGACAAAGACGCAAATACAAACTGGTAAGTTAGCTACGGTGAAAGAATTTTTTGATTCTTTCTGCGACTATATCATGACTGATGAAAAATTAGAGCCCTTTCATGGGATATGCTTATTTATTCAATATATGCCAAATAATCTGGTTTTTTTTCATAAATTAATTTTCTTAATTTCTTTTGAATATAGTTCCTAAATAGATAAATGTAATAAATAGGATTCGGATTTTAATGACCGAAAAAGCAAGCAATTCTTTCCCCACCTTGTATTCATAATTAACCATTTGTTTTTTACTAGCTGTTACCCGCGACTTCGTACGCGTGGACTTGGAATTTCAATTCCAGAATTGGATATAGAAAACTGTTAGTAACGTAAGATTTGTCCCAAACAACACCGAGTCGACATAATATGATGGAAGGCCATCATTATATCATCCTATCATCTAATCTGTCTCATGAAGAGAATCAATTTACAACATATTTAAAAACAGAAAAGTAAGCGAAGGTGCGGGGATGTGTGTGTGTGTGTGTGTGTGTGTGTGTGTGTGTGGAGGGGGGGGGGGGTTAACTGATGGCAGCTTTATTTCAGCTTGGTTTTTTCTTCTTTATTCAACATGAGCATCTGAATCATATAATCTAATAGCAGCACATTGTCTTCTAGACCTGCACCTTAGGCCAGGTTTACGTCCGTAAGGCATGTCAAAAAGGAAGACAAATTGGTGCCAGAAACTTTTATACAGACACAAATGAATAGTATAGTGCAGAGCAAATTGACTTCAATACTAAATAATAAGTTTTGTTTCTTATCAAAATTTATTAATAAATCAAACACTAACAGATTGCGTGACTGAGCAACCAACGTAACATTACAGACTAACACACGAATCTGTCTGTCTTTCATCATTCGATAAGTTCTTAAAATTTCGTGACTAAAACTGTTATTCATGCCGAAAAAATGTCCTGTGTCCTTCCTACACTATTTCATTGTTAATTTCCATCAATATTGATATAGCCATTTAGTCGTCAAAACGTAACAAAAAGACAGAAACTTACTTCCACATTTATAATATAATAGCTGGTACCCACAACTTCGTTCGTGATTGTAAAGTATTCATATTGACAGCTGTAGACATCTAACCACCATAGTGCACGATGGGAGACTCGATACTATTACCACACACAAATACCAATCTTCTGCGCTATGTAGTTCCGGCAGCAAAGTAAAATTTACGGATACACACAAGTCTTTGGATGAAATACGAAAATATTCATGATCGACCAATTTCGAACACCATATCTCACACACTCCCACAGTTACCGAATTTCGGCCAACGTTGTGATCGATGGGTGACTCTGTGTTACTACCACACAAAAACGCCGGTAATTTGCGATTGATAGTTTTCACTTAAAAGTGATACAACGTGACACATGCGTCTTTGGCAGAAATATGAAATTGCCGCAGGTCGACCATTTTATCCCCCATTTCTCCCACACCCCCATAACTACCGACATCTAAAAACCATAGTGCACTACATGAGATACAATTCTACTACCATACACAAACACCAATGTTCTATGCTATGTAGTTGTGGCACAAAAGTGACATATGCGGAAACAGTCGAAATTCGAAAATATCCTTGGTCGGCCACTTACAACCACCATATCTACCACAGTAACACAGTTTCTGAAATTCGGCCGCTGTTGTGATCGAAAGGTGACTCTGTGCTACTACTACACACAAACGCCAGTTATCTGTGATCTATAGTTTTCGCTGAAAAGTGATACACCATGACACTTTTGTCTTTGGCAGAAGTATGAAATTGCCACAGGTCGATCACTTTCAACCCCCATATCTCCCACACCCCAATAGCTACCGACATCTAACAACCATAGTGCACTACATGAGATACAATTCTACTACCATACACAAATACCAATGTTCTATGCTATGTAGTTGTGGCAGAAAAGTGACATATGCGGAGACAGTCGAAATTCGAAAATATCCTTGGTCGACCACTTACAACCACCATAACTACCACAGTAACACAGTTTCTTAAATTCGGCCGCTGTTGTGATCGAAAGGTGACTCTGTGCTACTACTACACACAAACACCAGTTATCTGTGATCTATAGTTTTCGCTGAAAAGTGATACACCATGACACTTTTGTCTTTGGCAGAAGTATGAAATTGCCACAGGTCGATCACTTTCAACCCCCATATCTCCCACACCCCCATAGCTACCGACATCTAACAACCATAGTGCACTACATGAGATACGATTCTACTACCAAACACAAACACCAATGCTCTATGCTATGTAGTTGTGGCAGAAAAGTGACATATGCGGAGACAGTCGAAATACGAAAATATCCTTGGTCGGCCACTTACAACCACCATATCTACCACAGTAACACAGTTTCTGAAATTCGGCCGCTGTTGTGATCGAAAGGTGACTCTGTGCTACTACTACACACAAACACCAGTTATCTGTGATCTATAGTTTTCGCTGAAAAGTGATACACCATGACACTTTTGTCTTTGGCAGAAGTATGAAATTGCCACAGGTCGATCACTTTCAACCCCCATATCTCCCACACCCCCATAGCTACCGACATCTAACAACCATAGTGCACTACATGAGATACAATTCTACTACCATACACAAACACCAATGTTCTATGCTATGTAGTTGTGGCAGAAAAGTGACATATGCGGAGACAGTCGAAATTCGAAAATATCCTTGGTCGGCCACTTACAACCACCATATCTACCACAGTAACACAGTTTCTGAAATTCGGCCGCTGTTGTGATCGAAAGGTGACTCTGTGCTACTACTACACACAAACACCATTTATCTGTGATCTATAGTTTTCGCTGAAAAGTGATACACCATGACACTTTTGTCTTTGGCAGAAGTATGAAATTGCCACAGGTCGATCACTTTCAACCCCCATATCTCCCACACCCCCATAGCTACCGACATCTAACAACCATAGTGCACTACATGAGATACAATTCTACTACCATACACAAACACCAATGTTCTATGTTATGTAGTTGTGGCAGAAAAGTGACATATGCGGAGACAGTCGAAATTCGAAAATATCCTTGGTCGGCCACTTACAACCACCATATCTACCACAGTAACACAGTTTCTGAAATTCGGCCGCTGTTGTGATCGAAAGGTGACTCTGTGCTACTACTACACACAAACGCCAGTTATCTGTAATCTATATTTTTCGCTGAAAAGTGATACACCATGACACTTTTGTCTTTGGCAGAAGTATGAAATTGCCACAGGTCGATCACTTTCAACCCCCATATCTCCCACACCCCCATAGCTACCGACATCTAACAACCATAGTGCACGACAGGAAAGACGATTCTACTACCACACACAAATACCAAAGGTCTATGTTATGTAGTTGTGGCAGGAAAGAGAAGTATACGGAGATACGAATTTTTGGTCGAAATATGAAAACGCCCTGCACTGACCAACTTTAATCATTATATCTCCCACATCCCCACAGCTATCGGCATTCGGCGAACGTTGTGCACGACAGGAAACTCCATGCTACTTCCACCAACAAACATCAGTGATCTGTGCAAGGTAGTGGTGGCTGAAAAGTGAAATATAGGAAAAAACACGTCTATTTTTATATATATATAAGATTTGTGTATCTAATAAGCTTACTCTTCTTTGCATTTATCTTCATCCCATGTTTACCAACCCAATTAGATATCCTGTCCAGATCACCCTGTAACTGTTTACAATCTTCTATCGTTTTGATTCTTTTATACAGCAATATGCAGATGACATAATGCTGTATGAAAGAATCAAAATCACTTGATTTCAGGCACAAGGGTGTAGGAAGATTCTCTTTTTTAGGTAAGGGTGTCAGGGATTGGAATGAGTTACCAAGAGAAATGATGAATAATTTACCGAAAACTTTGAAAGAATTTAAAGATAAAATTTGTAGAGGGCAAATGTAGGTGGGTGCAGGATAGGGGGAAGATGGGTGTGTAGGGAAATTGCCACCGGAGCCTGTGCCCCATTGCAATTAAAAAATTAAAAAAATTAAATTAAAAATAGATAAATGAAAAAAGGGGTAAATATGACCTAAAAATCACAAAATATCTCCAAACATTTAACTTTAGTATACATCAAAACGTGCTTAGTTATACATCTTTTATTTTATCTAGTAGTATCCCTTTCAAGTAGACAGCATTATTTGGTTCCGTGCACTCACTGCGGCATTTAAATTGTTTTGCTGAATTCACTTTAATTTCACATAATTTAAAGAAAAGAACTGTTTCATCTAAAGTAAAATACTCATCTGCTAATTCCTTCACGTAACTCCTAACTTGGCACTTTCGGAAAATTTTGTTTTCAGCATGGCAGTACTCACTGATCCACTGCAGATTTATCACTGACTGAGGATTATTTTCAAAAGTATTGGCTGCAGTGAAACACCGATTTATGCTGATCGACATAAGTATTATGCTGCTGCAGTGTCAAGATTAAAAGCTGCATAGAACATTAAATGACAATGATTTTTAATAATTGACTGGTGAATTCTCACCAATTTAGTGACAATTAGATTTGTTTTTTCCTCCAATGTATAATAAGAGTACAGTTATTTGAATAATTATCCTAATTTCTTCTCATGTATAACTTCTAGTGAATTCCCACTACTACTAAAAAATTAGCAGATTTTTCCCTTAAAATATGAGCATATTCCCATAAACATTATGGTAATATGACCAAAACTAGGAAAATGGCCTAAATATGCATTTATATGCTATATAAAATACATTTAATTACAATCAGAAATGTTTAATCAGAGTTTAATTCAGAATTACAGCTCAAAAATAAGACAGGAAAAAAATATGACTTGTCATAAAGATCTGAACACTAGTAATAAACTATGAAAAATAGGCAGAAATTTGAAGCAGAGAGTGTAAAAATGATTTGGCGTACTCCATATGTCACCCCTCCAAAACTCTACTGAACACCAGCCCCTCCAATTGAGGGTTAACAGAGAAATCATTTACTATAAAAAATTAACCTAAGACTTGGAAAAAAAAAACTAAAACCATGAGTACAGCATATAGCACTTGGGAAAATTAGAGATGGCAAATGGCAATTTGAAACGTGGTTTCAAAGTAAATGATAAAGAAGTGATCAGATACAATATGAAATGAATATGTTTTTCAGTCTCAATCCCTCTTCTTGGTGGTCTTCCTACATCTCTGCTGCCTTTGGGATTGTATTTGAGGATTTTTTTGTGGGTTCAGGTCCATTTTCATTCTTAGCACATGGTCTGTCCTGCGATTATATTCCCCATAATTATTGATTCAGCATTTTCACATCGCACTTCACTACCACCCCTACCCCCCTCTAGCACATTGTCCCTTCATTCTCCATTTATGTGGTGAGCATAATATGATCACATATCATCTCTTCATCATGTGTCTCATCAACTCGGAAAACTGATATTTCACCACTAAAATTTCAATTAGTTGTGGATTTTTTAATTTTTTAATGTGAAACGCCATTGACACAAAAAAGACGCTTACCCATTAAACATTATAACTGATGGGCATATAAGCCCTCCTCAATAATAGAACATGGCGGACACAAGACAGATGTTATAAACAGAAAGGACAGAGAGTGGGTGTAATAAGTAACTATTATCGATTTCTGAAACTGCCCCCATGCGTTCAGTCTGCTCATCAGCTACAAATCACAATAATTGGCCAGTAAGTAACAACATGTGCGCACCATGTTCTTCTGCTGAGGGACAGTTATATAACTGATACTTAGAATTTTTCATTTGTGTTGGAGCCTTTTTCATGTGGGGACACCTTCCTGCTGTCATCTATGGCAAGGAGTGGTTTATTTCCCTGTCCTAAATTTTAGTTTTGTCATCTATCCAGCTCTTTCATTCCTTTACAATCAGTATTCATCATATAGTTGGTTTAAATAGTTAACAAGCAATGTTAATCAACAGCAAGCATTTTTGTAGTACTCAATCAGATATACCTGCATATGTGAAAGAATCAACAAACAGTTTAGTAAAAGAAGTTAAATTTATTTTTTGTGAGTCCTCATTTGTACAGTAGCAACCTGTCATTTGATAAAAAAATTCAGGAAGTTATAATTATTCTATGTATTATTAGATAATGTTTTCTTCCATAGTAAATATTGACTCTTGTTGGGCATGCATGGCAGAGAATTTAACTAATTAAAATCACATTACAAACTTTTCTCATTTATTTATTTTTCATTAGCTTTATATTCTTATCACTAGCTTTAACTTCCAGATTTCATAAGTGATCACTATTTTTTTCATAAATTTGTTTATTTACCCACTGTAAATTGTGTTTCTCTTGTCTGTATGATTTAAGAATGGCACCACATTCTTTGGATTTTACTTTTTCTATAATTGATGTAAGAACAATAGGTAACATTGACATCGATATCACTTGTTGAAAAATTCGGTTAGAAGCTGTGATGTTTATTAGAATGATGCTACCACTGCTCGAGGTGGACTGAAGAGATTCTATCGCTTCACAATATTATAAATGTTTCACTCCATGGTATTATACTGCAGGAAACTCAATCTAACAATACACAAATATGAGTTTCATCACTTCAGAAATGCGCATTGTGTATTTACTATAAGATGACATCACATAGGAATACATTATGGTAGATACCTTTTCACAACAGATGAAATTTACTTAAGCTTTTAAATCAGATAATATGATGTTGTTGTATTTGGCACTTTAGGGTGTGCCAACATCTAGGATATTAGCACCCTGACTAAAACCCAATATGACAATGTGGCTTAAAACTCAAATACAATCTGCATGGCCAGCTGTAAAGAGGTCGGCCATGCAAACAGCAAAATATAATAAACCAATAAAACAAAGGCTGTAATAGCGGCAAACAGAAACAAACACTGACTGGTTGGCTGTAAAAAGGCCAACCAGATTAAATGAGTATTAAAACAACAAATTAGATGGCTTGCTGTAAAGGGGGCCAGCCAAATATAAAATACCTAACTTAAAATTTTAAAAAAAAAAAATCATTTCTTGGATTGGTGGTGCAAAATTTTTGGCATGAGACCAGCCAAACTACAAAATTTTAAAAACTTAGCCACATTGTCATTATCATAGTTTACAGATCATTGGCTAGGCCAACGTCTACCCTTAAATCCAAAAATAAACACAATTTGTTAAAATTTGGTGCGCAGTCAGTGGTACACCACAAGCATCAAATTTACAACTACATCTACATCCATACTCTGCAAGTCACAAACATTGTGCTAAGCACCAATCCTAAACCCGCGCATTCCAATCCTGAACAGCGTGAGAAAAGAAGTAATACATAAAAGCATCCGTACGGCATGTTATTTCTCTAATCTTATCCCCCCCGGTCATTACGACCTAAATAGGTTGTCGGAAGAAGTATTTCATTGCACTTGAAATTTAAATTTTTTCGCATATTCTCAAATAAATTTGAACACAAGCTACATCGTCTATCTTCCAAACTATCCCAGCCCAATCTATGTATCAATTCTGTAACGCTTTCATAAGGGCCGTAGCAACCAGTCACGAATCGAGCGGCTCTCCTCTGCACCCTCTCCACTGCGTCAATCAGAACCTTGTGATACGGATACCAAACTCCACAACAGTAATCCAGATGCGGACGCACTAGTGTTCTATATGCTATCTCCTTTATATGAACATTACAATTCCTCAAAATACGGCCTATGAATCACAATTTAATATTTGCCTTGCCTACGACGGAAGTTATGTGCATGTCCCATTTCATGTTGCTTTGTGGATCCTCGAGGCTGAGAAGGAAACTATGTATCAGAGGACTATGCCCTAGACCAGGGATGGCGAACCAATGGCACGCGTGCCGATGATGGCACGTGACCAAATAATTTGGACACGGCCTTAATTAAATAGGTAGGCCTACGTAATCGAAATAAGTAATTTATTTTTTCGTCTACATAATTTAAGACGATAGAAACAAAGTTCATCGTGAACAAAACTACGGGTGCCGGAACTACTACAGACTGCCCGAAAGAGGTAGATTTCGAGCGAATTTCTGACCAAACGGTCTGATGTGAGCAGGTCAAAGAATTATCGGAAATAGGATCTTGATATGAATTCACCTGATAAATTGAACATGTATAAATTTAATTGGTTGTAAGATGAAGAAATGGAAATTTATCTCACTGAGTTCCAGTATAGTTCAATATGGACTCAAAGTTTCGTCGAAATGAGGAAGGAGTTTGAATTAAATGAATTAACAAGACTAGCAAGCATTATGAGTGAAAATGTCAATACCATAATCATGGAAACGTGGAATTCAATTCCATACACCTTTAGCTGTTTTAAGAAGCTGGCTTTTGATGCCTTGACAATATTTTCATATACCTATGATGTTGTTATTGCTTAGTATTTTTCTAGTTGCATATATAAAGTTTTAGGGGGATAGTATTTAGTTTTATTTCTTTTCCTATTAATCATGATTGTTGGATGGCACGTCATGCCTTCATTCAACATTTATTTAGAAAAAATGGACCGTAGATCAATAAAGGTTCCCCATCCCTGCCCTAGACGGACACAAGTAAGGTGAACCTTGTCCCCATCTTGCCTGCTGGAAAGAGATGTTCCACGGCCAAATGGTTGGTTTGACCAGCCGGAGCTTATTATGCTCAACTTCCAGCCACTGCCTCTCCCATACATCCAAGACAATTCTGTTTACCACTGAAGCAAGGTCTGACTATAGGACCGGAGCAAAGCCAATTCTGACCTTGTTACAAGCTAACTTGGCAGTTCAACAGCTGCCTTGTCCCCCCTGATTCCCAAAAGACCAGGAACCCAACAGAACAGGACCTCCTTTCCACAGGAATGGAGGGAGTGGAGGGCATCCTGTATGTCCTTTTCTAAATGGTCCATTGGGCACATATTTTCCAGTGCCTGAATGCTACTGAGGGAATCACGGCATATGATATACTTCATGTTGCGATTTACTTTCATATATTGGAGTGATTTAAGTAACGCATAAAACTCTGCAGTGTATACGCTGGTGATGACATTCAGTTTGTAATTGTAAGTTGCTCGAGGGAACACTATGGAGCATTTTACTCTCTCAGCCTGCTTAGACCCATCCTATATACCAGGGTAAAACTGTGATACTGATTTAAAATATCTCTAAAAACTACTAATATAATTTCCTAAGCTCACTCATTCACTTAACTCAATAGCTATTGGCTGCAGAACAGTGTCACGCGTCAGCCTTCGCACGCAAATTAACAGCTATCATAGATATCATTAGAAGAAATTTGAGGTTATGTCCACAATTTAATAGCTAATAACTGCTACCAAATTAATTGACATAATACACTCACTAAGTTCACTTTTCAAAGCTTTTCATAGTTAAAAAAATTGATACATTTTGTGGCTGAAAAAACATGGATCTGCTTTTCAGTAACATGTTGCAAATGAAAGCAACACAAAAAAAAACTTAAAAAAAAAAAAATTACTCATGATCTCTGCTGTAACTACGAATGCCAATTGTCATTCCAGCCAAGAATAAATTACAACTTAATAATAATTTTCGCTAATGTTGTTGCTTGACCAAAATTTATACATTACAGCAGTTTATTTGATTTTTAGGTAAATTGCTGACCACTTTCATTAATGGTCTTTGTTTATATTCACTGGAGGTGAATTATTATGTTGTTTAAAAAGGACGTCGGACCAAATACGTTTCCGAATCGAGTATTCTGGCAATCCATTTCTTTGGAGTTTCTCAACTGTTTAATAATATGGAATATGTATTAAGTTCTCTGGCCATTACAGATAATATGACTAATGATTAAATTATGAGTGTTTGACCAGTCTCAATAGAAAACAAAGTGATGCTTTCGAAGCAAACAGGATTTTTTTCTTCTTTTTTTTAATTTTGCAGAGTGAGTTTTAAGGTTCAAATACAAGTATTTAAGCAATTTCGAGTCTAGACCCTTAAAACAATTATTCAATAACGCGATAGTCCCTGCCCGTGTTTAATACCCACGTTTATTTACTTCTGAGTTCTTCAAGCCCAAGACACAGGTCAAGTTCATATTTAGTCAGATCAGGGCAACCTGTTATAATCTTTGACCCAAAAAACTGGAACTATTCTAGAACCATGACAATATGCCGGAAGGAAAAAAAAAAAAAGTTCACGGACTTACGCTAGATATTAATAAAAGCATTGCCAATGGTTAGCAGTTTGAAATACTGAGACAGTTCTAAAATGGTTCTGGGCATATTTATAAGCCAGGAAGGAGATTTACTCCATTCCTGACGATAAAAAGATAGCAGCGCAAACCCATATTCTTCTAAAATAGCCTTTGTAAGGTAGCTAAACAGTTTACTGGCTCTATTGCGGCTGGTACATAAGTGTTCATAATTATGTTTAGTGACTGTGTAGTAAACGGCACTGCCAGGTGTAGAGGCAATGTGCATGTAGTATCGCATCATGAGGTGATGCCGCCAAATGACAAGTGGATTTTTTTTTTTTAATCTGCTTAACGTCTCTCTAACAGCGAGGTCTTTAGAGACAGGAAAGGATGGGGGGGCAAGGAATGGGAAGGAAATCGGCCATGGCCATGGCCTGGAGTGATTTGGGAAACCATGGAAAACCCAAATCTGGATGCCCGGATGTAGATTCGAACTGCCGTCCTCCCGAATGCGAGGCCAGAATGATAGCCGTTACACCACCACGCTCAGTGACAAGTGGAGACTCACCAGCATCAGCACATACGCTGGGAATCGGGCTGATGTGGTAAACACCTGTAGCAAGCCGGATCTCAACATGGTCGACGCTATCCATCATTCGAAGATATCTATCCCGTGCCGAACCATACAAGATGCAACCATACAAAGGCTCTATAAACCTGTAACAGGCAGGAGCGGTCCGTGCCCTATTACCTGCCACAAAGACATTTTAAAACATACAAAGCTTTCACATCTTTGAGATGCAGCAGGCAACTTAACTTATTGTCAAAAATAACACCCAGAAACCAAACAGATTTACTAAAACTTAAAAAGGTGTTCCCTATGGAAAAGTGAGGTTCAGATAAAATACTATGAGATTGAGTAAAAAGTACACACCACGTTTTATCGGCTGTAAAACAAAAGCCGGAAAGTAGTGACCATTGATCCAGCCTGTTCAGTGCGAGTTGGAGCTGCTGCTCAGTGCTCCTCAGGCTAGATGATGTACAAAAATTAAAAGATCATCAACATATAAAAAGTATCAATTGGGTCTCCTTATTACTGATGTAATGCAGTTAATGCCTACAGTGAATAGGGTCACACTTAAAACAGACCCTTGAGGAACACTGTTTCCTGGATAAAAAGTTCTGACACTTCACTACCGACTCCGTACCACAAGCAAAACTGAGACAAAAAAAATCTGGTATATAACAGGTCAGATTTCCCCGAAAATCCCATTCATGAAGTTGCTTTAAAACAGGGGTGGGCAACCCAAATGATCTTGCGGGCTACTTTGGAAATGCGTCATAACTCCGCGGGCCGCATATAAAATTATATATTGTATATTAGATGTTCCGAAATGCGCGCGTATTATGAGTTCGCAGAATATAACATAATTATTCCGCGAACTGATAACTGTTACTCATAAATAAAACAGGCAATATCTGTCATATATTCGCAAAAACATTATTTTAAAATCAAAGAAATTTTTTCTCATAATTTTGACAGTTAATTTTGAAATATATGGATGCACAAATAATGTATTTTTTAAAAAATACATTGGTTTTAATTACATTGGCAATTATAAACTAAATATAATTTGAAAGTGATGGATCAAGCGGGGCGAAATAACCTTCAAGACAGCCGCGGGTTGGCCAACCATGCTCTAAATCAAGTACGATGCTTATTTTTACTAATTTTCAGGATTGAAAAAAGCTGCTCACATTTATACGTGCTTCCAGATGTGCAAATTATTTTTTTGTGTGAAAACTCTCAGCTTTGGATATGTTTCTTCGGAAAGGTATGCACTGTATCTGAAATTTCTGAACCTCTCGCGAGCCGGATTGAAGCTGGTGGAGGGCCGGATCCTGCCCGGGGGCTGCCCATATATGCTTTAAAATATCGTGCTGCCAGGTAGTGTCAAAAGCCTTGTCTACATCAAAAAACACCCCAACAAGGTGTTGGCTGTAAATGAAGGTGTCCTGTATCGCCGCTTCCAGCAGGATCAGATTGTCCAAGGTAGAACAGAACTTCCTAATCCACACTGAAAGTGACTCAGCAGATTTTGGGATTCGAGACACCAAACAAGGCAGTGGTTGGCCATCCGTTCTAGTGTCTTCCTGACGCACCTTGTAAGTCAATGCTATAATAAATACCTGGCAACATTTTGTCCCTCCTGTGTTTTAAAATACTAATTAGCATTGCTCCTTTACGCAAGTTGGGGAAGTGTCCTCCGGTCCAAATATCATTAAAAATATCTAGAAGATACTCTTTATCATCTTTGTTAAGATGCCTCAGCATATGGTACTGGATCAGGTCAGGTCCTGGCCCAGTGCCTTTGTTGCTTTTTAAGGCGACTCCAGCTCGCCAAATGTAAAAGGGCTATTGTATGCCTGTAAATCCAATGAGTCAAAGCGTAAAATATGGCTTTCAGCAGCAGTTCTTCATTGCCGAAACTGAGGTTCCAGTCTGACAGACAAAGTAGTAGCAGCGAATAACTCTGTACTATGCTTTGCTCATCGATGACTACACACCCCTCATCCAGTAATCCAGATACTGGTGATCAAGAGTACCTTCCAGATATACGGCGGAGAGACTCCCATATTTTTGTTGATGTTGAATGGTTAATGGTGCTCACGAAGTTCCGACATGACCTTCTCGTGTTGTCCTTAATCACATGACGCACCTTAGCTCTTGCAATTCAGAATCCTGTGAGGCATTGGGTGCAACCTAAAATGGCACTAGGCCCATCTGCGACCCTGAATAGCGGAACGACATTCACCGTTCCACCAAGAGAAGGGTGTTCTTTGCAGCATTAATGAGCTGCTAGGCATGGAAATATCAGCCGCCCAGTGAATTACTACTGTCAAGTGTTTCACCTTCTCCACGATACTCTGATGCTGTAGGAGAATGACTGAACAGCCGTAGAACTCCCAATCAGCTATTCTGATATTACATTTGTGGTGGATAGTTCTTCCTCCATGTTTGAACTCTATGCGCAGCCATATTGGGAAGTGGCCGCTTCCGTGAAGATTAGCTATCCACCTCCCAATGCATGAAATCCGTAATCGAAGGAGAGCACAAAGAAAGATCAATGGCAGAGGACAAACCAGAAGCAATGGTAAAGTGTGTCATTTGGCCGGTATTGAGGATGCACAAATCCTTCTGTTCCAATAATCTATAAATCTCTCAACTTCTAGGTTAATCGGTGATCAAACCCCACAATGCATTGTGGGTGTTGAAATCTCCTAAAAGGAGGAAAAGCCGAGGGTTGTTGTTTTTGTCTGTTGTTATTTGAATTTAAGGGCACGTCGACGACGGGGTCATTAGCGCCCTAACAAATACCAGGCGTGGCAAAAATTGCCATCTGTGTGGCCGACTGTAAAGGGGTCGGCCACAGAGACAGCACAATAAAATACTAACATACTAACTAAAATACCGTCTGCGTGGCCGACTGTAAAGAGATTTGCCACACAGACGGCAACATAAAATATAAAACTGAGACTAGGCAATAAAATATAAAAATACATACATTAACTGGTTGGCTGTAGAAGGGCCAACCAGTTAAAAAAAAAAAACAGTTAGCTGGCTGGCTGTAAATGGGCCAGCCATATAAGCGTGTCACAAGTAAAAACATTACTCGCATTGGTGGTTATAAACGGCCTCCAATCCAATCTAAAACCTAGGCCGATCTGCCCAAAATTTTTGGGACAAGACCGGCCAAGCAAGAAAACTTTAAAACCTTAGCCACGTTGTCCACCGTCATCGTTTAAAATAAGGGATAGATCTAAAAACAGTACACATTCGGTTAAAATGTGGCGTACCGTCAAAGGTACGCCACAAGCATCACATTCCGGTGGGTCCTCCCAACGGAGAAGAAAGCTGTGCGTGAGAGGACAGTGCCCTATACGGAGGCGAGTAAGGAGAACCTCATCTCTCCTCGCCCGCTGGAAGGAGCTGCTCCACGGCTGAATGGTCGGTTTGACCAGCCGGAGCTTATTATGCTCAACTTCCAGCCACTGCCTCTGCCATACATCAAAAACAAATCTCTTCACCGCCGAGGCAAGGTCTGACTTTGGGACCGGATCAAAGTCAATTCTGACCTTGTCGCAGGCTAACTTGGCAGCTTCATCAGCTCCCTCGTTCCCCCTGATTCCCACATGGCTGGGTACCCAGCAGAAGATAACCACCTTCCCACAGGACTGGAGGGAAAGGAGGAGCGTCATTGATGTCCTGGACTAGACAATCTACTGGGTACATATTTCCTAGGACCTGAATACAGCTGAGGGAATTACAGCATTTGATGTATCTCTCATTGCGCATTACCTTCATATGCTGGAGCAACTTTAACACAGCGTAGCACTCAGCGGTGTAAACGCTGCACCAGCCATCCAGTTTGTATGTGTAAGTCGCTCGAGGGAACACTACGGAACAGCCAACTCCGTTAGGCTGCTTAGACCCATCCGTATACACTGGGGTAAACGTGTGATGCTCATTTAGAATGTCTCTAAAAACATTATTAAAAACACTGTCAGCGGTACAAACTTTGTTGTACCGTGACAGGTCTAAAATTATTCTGGGCCTCTTTAAAAGCCAGGGAGGAGATTTACTCCAGCCCGGTGATAAAAAGAGGGAAGCTCTAATCCATATTGTTCTAAAATAGCCTTTGAAAGGTAGCTGAACGGTTTTAGTGGCTCTATGCCGGTTAGTATAGAGCCGCTCGTGGTTGGGATGCTGAACTATGTCGTACATGGGACTGCCAGGTGTTATGGCAACATGAAGGTAGTGTCGCACCATGAGGAGTCGCCGGCGGATGGTGAGTGGCGGCTCAACCGAGTCAGCACAAATGCTGACAATAGGGCTGGTGCGATATGCACCCATGGCGAGCCGAATTCCAGCATGGTGAACACTATCCAATATGCGGAGATAGCTGTCCCGTGCCAAACCATACACAATACAGCCGTATTCCAACCGTGACCGTACAAAGGCTCTGTAAAATTGTAGCAGGCAGGAGCGATCAGCGCCCCATGACCTGCCACACAGAAATTTTAAAACATTTAGAGCTTTTGAGGCTCTGGCTTTAACATCTTTGAGATGTGGTAGCCAGTTGAGCCTAGTATCTAAAAATGACGCCCAGGAATCTAACAGTATCAGTAAAACTTAAAACGGTATTCCTCAAGGTAAGGTGAGGCTCTGGTAAATGGTTCTTCTGCGAGTAAAAAGCACACACTGGGTTTTCTCAGCAGAGAAATGAAAAACCGGTGTGCACTGACCATTCGTCCAGCTGTTCAACGTGAGCTGCAACTGCCGCTCTGCGCTTCTCAGGCTGGACGATGCAATAAAAATTAAAAAATCATCCACATATACGGAGTACCGTATGGACTCATTATTATGGCTCCAATGCTATTTATAGCAATGGCGAAGAGCGTCACGCTTAAAACTGACCCCTGAGGAACACTGTTTTCCTGAATAAAAAGATCAGACACTTCGCTACCGCATCAGTACCGGAAGCAACGACCAGATAAAAAATGACTTTAAAAAACGGGTAGGTTACCCCTGAAACCCCATTAATGTAACTGTTTTATAATAACATGTCGCCAGGTAGTATCATAGGCCTTTTTAATATCGAAAAAAAAAAACACCCACAAGGTGTTGGCTGCGGATGAACGCTTCCTGTATTGCCGCCTCCAGGAGGATCAGGTTGTCCAAGGTGGAATGGAACTTCCTGAATCCACACTGAAAGTGGCTCAGAAGATTACGGGATTCAAGAGACCAGACGAGGCGGCGATTCACCATCCTCTCCAGTGACTTCCCCACGCAGCTAGTCAAGGCAATTCTACGATAACTACCTGGACCAAAATTTGTCTTTGCCAGGTTTTAAAATGGGAATTAATGTTGCTTCTTTCCACGAGTCGGGGAAGTGTCCTCCGGTCCAAATATCGTTAAAAATATCTAGAAGGTACTATTTAGCATCCTTACTGATATGCCTCAGCATCTGGTACTGGATCAGATCAGGCCCTGGAGCAGTGTCATTTGCGCTGTTTAACGCTGACTCCAGCTCCCAAGATGTAAATGGGCAGTTGTAGGCCTTCTGTATTCGATGAATCGAAGCACAGCGGGCGCCTCTCGGCAGCGACTCTTCGCCGCTGAAACCGAGGGTCAAAGTTAGCGCACGAAGTGATGGCGGTGAAGTTCTCCACCATCAGCTGCGCTATGCTTCGTTCGTCAGTAATTATATGTCCGTGATCCGATAACCCAGATACTGGTGGGCGGGAGTACCTTCCAGATATACGGCGAATGGACTCCCATACTTTCGACCAAGGTGTGGAACGATTTATAGTGCTCACAAAGTTCTGCCATGACCTCTTCTTGCTCTCCTTAATAACTCGACGCGCCATAGCTCAGGCAATACGGAACGCTGCTAGGTTGTCAGATGTTGGGCACAACCTTAAACAACGCAACGCCCGTCGGCAACCCTGGATGGTGGAACGACATTCATCGTTCCACCAGGGGACAGGCGTCCTTCGCAGCGTTCCAGAGCTCTTCTGCATGGAAACGTCAGCTACACGGTGAATCACTTCTGTCAAGTGATTCACCTTCTAGTATATACTGCCACAGGGTTGCAGTTGTACAGAACGGCAGTAGAGCTGCCAATCGGCACAACTGACGTTCCATTTACGTCGGTTATTTCCTCTTCCACGTTTACACTCGACGTGCATCCAAATAGGGAAGTGGTCGCTACCATGTAGGTCGCGATCCATGTACCACTGCACGGAGTCCGCAATTGAGGGGGAACAAAAGGAAAGTCAATGGCAGAAGACGTACCGGAAGTAGTGTTGAAATGAGCCATTTGCCCTGTATTCAGGATACAAATTTCCTCCTGCTCTATCAATCTACCAACCACTTGGCCCCGGGAGTAATCGGTGGTGGAACCCCACAACGCACTGTGTGCGCTGAAATCTCCCAAAAGGAGAAAGGGCTGAGTGAGTTGTCGTATAATGCCAACCAGGTCGTCGTAGTCGATGGACAAACTGGGTGGCAGATAGACAGAGCATATGGTCAGTTGGATTGGACCGTGTATTTTCACCGCTACTGCTTGTAATGTGGAGGTGAGAGCAACAGGTACGGAAAGGACTGTTTCGGACAAACACAGCCACTCCCCCCTTCGCTCGATCACCCTCGGTATCGTCCTTTCGGTATACATCATACCCTCTTAGCACTGGCTGGTGTAAAGGTCTAAAATGTGTCTCCTGGAGACAGAGACACAATGGATTAGACCGTGCTAAGAGTTGGACTTCCTCTTTGTGAGCCTGAAAGCCGTTGAGGTTCCACTGAAGTATGGGAGCCATCCTACCTCTTTAAAACCACCCGCCCCAGGTCGGGTGGGTCCTCCGATCGTAACTGCTGAGGAACGGAACCAGGTTCGTCCACCAGCATTATGTCATCTTCAGGGTCCGAAGACGACTCTTGTTGTAAGGCCTCGGAGTCTCGCAGACTTTTCTTCCGCCGAGGCCTATTCCTCTTCTTCTCCCTGCCAGTTGGGGATCTGGGAGGAGAAGTAGAAGGGGACTTCAAGAACATGGTGGGGTCCGTTTGTTTGAACTTCGGACACCGAACTTTCTGCACTAACTGCCATCAGCTACTGGCAGATGGCGTTGCCGTTGTTACATCTGCTGCAGATAATGCTTCTGCAATGGGTGCTCTTTCTGCTGTTGCAGAGTCACCCACGTCTGTAGCTACTGTAACGGATGGCTGTGCATTTGCTGGTGGGATTGCTGAACCTGCTGTCTTGCTGGTCGGGGTTGCAGACGTGTTGCTACCGACGTCAGCGGTCCTAGGTGTTATGACCTTTGTGGCATTGGCACCACACTTGCATTGACATGAGCACGTTGTACTCGTACCCATGTCTGCAACTGACGTCTGGGTAGCAACGCTTTCTTTCCTGACGGGAGTTGAAAGAGTCTTAGCGAAGCTAGTAGCAAAGATGGGTGGTGCTAGCGTCTTGTATTGCTTCTTCGCTTCGCCGTAAGGAATTCTCTCTTTCGTCTTCAACTCCTGTATCTTTTTTTCTTCAAGATACAATCGACACTCCCTGCTCCATGCTGGATGTGCCTCGGAGCAGTTGACACACACCTGTGGGAGTGTGCAGCTAGTGCCTGGCTCATGAGCCGCCTTTCCGCACTTCCCACAGGTGGGGTTGCCCTTGCAGGTCACCATCGTATGACCGAACCGCTGACACTTAAAGCAGCGCATTGGGTCCGGTTCATACGGGCGAATATTCAAGTTCAAATATCCTGCCTTGATGTTTAAGGGCAACATCGGAGTGTCGAACGTCAGGACAAAGGTGGCTGTCTTCTAAAGACTGCCGTTAACCCTTCGTTTAATCTGACGAACCTCGACCACATGTTCTGTTGACCACTCTTTAAGGAGTTCCTCGGTCTCTAAATCCATAAGGTCCCTACAGGTGCTGGCACCTTTAATAGAATTTAGAGTTTTATGGAGTTCGCACTTCATTGCGAACTCCCCGAGCTTCTCACACTTAAGGAGTTGGACAGCCTGCCTCTGGGTGGATGTTTCCAAAAGCAGTGTCCCATTCCTCAGCTTTTTTACTGATTTTAGGGTACCCGCAATACCCTCTAAACCCTTGTGTACATAGAATAGAGAGACCTTCTCAAAAGATCCCTCCACCCTTGTCATGATAACGAAGGCATTGTCTATCAAACAACCCTTGCCGTTACTGTAATTTAGTTCCGGAGGAGGGCTTTCAACCCTCGCCCGCTTTTTTGAACTAGGTGTATTTTTATTTTCCTGCGACACACCTGGGTCGCAGGGGTCTTTGGTTTTTTTGTGAGATGGAATTTTGGTCCCACGAGTAAAAACCATTTTAGAAAAGAAGCGCTTATACAAGAGGGGTGCGCAGGTGCCCCTGAGGTTGCACGTTAGCGGGTGGTTTGCCTCACCACTCATCCACCTCCTCGGCACGTGTCCGACCTTGGGGTTGAGGGTTTTTTTTTATAGAGGTTTGTTCCGTCCTCGCGATCCGGGCGATGAAGCCAAGATCCCCGTTCTCCTAGGCACACAAAGTTTCACCGCCATTCCCTACGGTGGTCGTTGAAGCATGGTAGGAGTTTACAGTGTGGGAAACTTGCGGCGCTCACAAGTTTTCCAGCTCGGGCACCGCGGGTTCGCCAAACCCGTACCTGGCACTTGCGTACCAGGCCCCTGCAGGGGAAAGTCGAGGGATCTGCCGTGAAATATCAGCTAGATGATCATAATCATCAGGTGATCCCGGCTGTAGATATATGGAGCATATGGTCAACTGTATCAGCCCAAATATTATTACAGCTACTGCTTGTTAGGGAGAGGTGAGAGCAATAGGTTTGGAATAAACAGTGTTTTGGACAAACACAGCAACTCCACCCCTTCGCTCAATCACCCTAGGTATTATCCTTTTGGATGTCATATCCTCTTGGCACAGGCTGGTGTTTGGTCTAAAATGTGTCTGTTGCAGACAGAACACAATGGATTAGACTGTGCTGAGAGCTGTAATTCCTCTTTGTGAGCCATAAAACTGTTAAGGTATCACTTAAGTATGAGGACCAACCTACCTGTTTAGTTTCACTTGCACTACTTTTGGTAGGTCTTGTGCTGAGGAATGGGAGCAGACTCATTGACCAGCAATTCAGTTTTTTCTGGCTCGAATGAAGAGATAAAACTCTCCGACCCTGAGAACTCCTCAAACACATGCCTATTATTTTTCATCTACTGCCTCTTCTCCTTCTTGTCCATACTAACAGGTAGTCTTGGAGGAGACAATGAGGCGGACAAACTGAGTCAGGTCTGTCTGAATTTCAGACCCTGGATCTTTTGGTCCCCTCTATGAACGCTGGTGACAGATGGTGTTGCTACTGCTGTTACATCACATGGTAGAATTGGAGGTGCCATTAGTTTGACTGCTATTGCTGGTGGAACCTTTGTGACTGCTGCTGAAGTGGTCGAGGTTGCAGACGTGTTACTACCAAAGTCCACAGTCTTGGATGTTATGACTTTACCAGCTTTTGCACCACATTTGCACTGACATGAGCAAGTTGTGCTTGTGCTCAAGTCTGCAATGGACATCTGGGTAGCAACACTTTGTTTCCTGAAGGGAGCTGAAGTCATCTTAGCAAAACTAGTTGCAAAAATGGGAGCGGCAAGCAACTTGGCCTTCTTCTTTGCATCTCTGTAAAGAATCTGTTCTTTGGTCTTGAGCTCCTGTATCTTCAACTCTTCAAGATACACTTGACACTCTCTCCTCTAGGCAGGGTGCAACCCAGAGCAGTTGACGCACACCTGTGGAAGCGTACAACTAAAACCCAGCTCATGTCGCACTTACCACAGGTGGGGTTGTCCTTACACGATGCCATTGTATGACCAAACCTCTGGCACTGGAAGCACCGCATTGGATTTGGAACATATGGGCGGATGTTCAGGTTTAAACATCCTGCCTTGACATTCTTCGGCAACACTGGAGTGTCAAACATCAAGATGAAGGAGGCAGTGTTATCAATACTACCATTCATCCTTTGTGTGATCTGACACACCTTGACTACTTTCTGATCTTCCCACTCCTACACGAGTTCCTCAGTTTCTATATCAGTAATGTTATGGCAGGTGACAATGTGTTTGCTGCTATTCATGGACCTGAAGTAATTCGCAACTAATGGTGAACTCCCCGAGCTTGTCACAGTTAAGGAGTTGGGTAGCCTGCCTACTGTTGGATGTTTCCAGCAACAGCGTCCCGTTCCTCAGCTTCTTCACTGAATTCAGGGTCCCTAATAGAACTCCTAGCCCCTTTGAAGTGTAAATGGTGAAATTTTCAATGTAATTTTTGTCCCATGATTGAGGAAGGAAGGTCCAGTGGCACATACCTCCATTGCTTTCCCAACAGGCTAATACAACATTGGTGCGCAGGTTCTCCTGATGTTGCACGCTAGTGAGTGATTGTCCTCATCACCCATTCACCTCCTTGGCAACTGTCACACCTTGAGGTCGAGAGTTCTATATATATATATGTATGGTCCATCCTTGTGACCACTGTGATGAAGTCTAGTTCCCCATTCTCCTAGACACACAACATTCCACCGCCATACCCTACAGTGGTCGTTGAGGGATACTAGGAGTTTACAGTGTGGGAAACTTGCAGCGCTCCCAAGTTTCTACCTTGTATACCGTGGGTTCGCCAAACCCAAATTTGGCGAAATAATTTGTATGTTTTGTAGTTTTATTGATTAAAATTAACGTATTTTCATTACTTACATAAATAAGTACCTTATTATGCATTTTAAGATTTTTTCTCACACATAGTAAAATACCCTATTATTGGTATCATGCGTTGTCAAGGTTATTAAAGGCAGGACAGGTTAGGGGACAAGGAACGGGAAGAAATTTGGCCATGGCCTTTTGAAGGAAGCATCCCAGCATTCACCTGGAGTGATTTGGGGAAATAATGGAAAACCAAAATCTGGATGCCCAGACGGGATTTGAACCAGCGTCCAGAATGAGAAGCCAGAGCATTAACCGTTCACCCACCAAACTCGTTCCGGGCTGTCCATAAGGACACGGAAGACTATTTATTATTATTATTACTCCGTGATTCATTAAAAGTAGGTGGCAGTGGGTGCATTGCATCAATCTTAACATGAAACTATTTTTCACAGGAGAGGATATACGAGAAATGGCAGGAGGTGCCCATGGGCTATATTCAGGAAACATCCAGGCATTTGCCTGGAGTAATCTGGGAAAACCCAGATTAGGATGGCCAAAGTGATTTATTGAGAACTACTCCTGTTGGATTTTAAGTTTACTCATCCAGTTAATCTTTCCTATTGCATTCCCTAATCACTAATGGAAAAAATGAGTATAGACATAAATTTATTCTGGCCCTGATTTCTCTTATCTTATTTTCGCGGTCATTCCTAGATATGAATCATGCTGGTAGTAATATTTGTTTGCTGTCATTCCTTCGGTGTTCCAAGTCTTCATAACCTAACTCCTTCAACAATGCACTTATGCTTTCCCTCCAACTATATATACCAAATCAGGCAGCTCTTCTTTAGACTTTCTCCACAGCCTCCATTAACCCCTTTTGATAGGGACCCCATAAAGAACAACAATATTTTAAATGAAGAAGCACTAGTGATTTATATTCAAACAATTTAACTTCCGGTGTGCACTGTTTTAAAGCACAACCTAGAAATCAGAGCATATGATTTGCTTTCCCAATTACCTTCTCGATATGCTCATGCCACGTCAAGTTATTACGAATTGTTACCCCAATGTATTTAGTGGAATCTATCGTTCTAAGGACAGTGACATTAATCGTATATTCACAGCTACATGGTGTCACCTTTTTACTTATACGCTTCACTTGACACTTTGTAGTGAACTCCAATTGCCAGTCTTTACACCAAGCAATTATTTTTGTAATATCGTCTTGTAACAAAGCACAGCTGTCCTGGGTTTTGATTTCACGATAAATAATAGCATCATTGGCAAATAGTCTTTTCTTCCCCTTATTACATCGCACAAATCATTAATGTATATAAGAAACAACAGAGACCCTATCACAATTCCCTGGGGAATGCCGGATCTCATTTCGGTAAGTGACGAACGCCCGCAGTTGTAAACTACACACTGTGTTCTGCCTTCAGAAAGTCTGCAACCTAGTGGCATATTTATCTAGATATGCCATACCCATGAAGTTTCCTAAGTAATCTAGTGTGAGGCACAGTGTCATAAGCTTTTTTGAAATCTAATAGAACTAAATCACCCTGGGATTGGTCATCTACAATACGGCACAAGTCATGAATTAAAAGTACAAGTTGTGTTTCACAGCATCGGCCTTTTCTGAATTCATGTTGATTTAGATTTTAAAGCTCTCCATCACCCAAAAACTTCATGACATCTGAGTAGATGATGTGTTTTAAAATCCTGCAAAATATTGACATTAACGAGATCAACCTATAATTTTGAGGACCATTAACATTCCCATTTTTAAACACTGGACTTACGATGGCAGTCTTCAATTCAGCTGGTATTTTTCCTTGATCCAAGGAGGCTATAACAGCCTTCAAACCTAGACTTTAAATGGAATTGTGTTTTATAAAGCTTTTGTAGGAAGCTAAAGTTTGATTGAATATGATCTTGTATGTCTTGCATTTTACTGTAAATCAGTGTAAATGGATTTTGTTTTATGAAAAGAAATTACATAAATACCACTTAATATGTTTAAGGACAAAATTATGCAAGAGAATTGTTTAAATGTTTGTAATTTCAAGTTTTAAGATGAGCTACGATGTTTAAAGGATGATTTACTACAGTTTAAAACGATTTATGTGGACAATTTTGTATTTGAGCATCTTTAATTTTCATTTCTGATCATTTTCTAATGATTTTAAATGATTATGTATTAATTGATTGCTTTTAAAATGTTTTCAATTGTTTAAGTATTGTTAATGTTCGAGAAATATCTGTTGAAAGTCTTTTATTATAATAATTATTATTATTATTATTACACCGTGATTCACTAAAAGTTTGTGGTGGAAGGTGCATTGCACCTATCCGAAAGGGTAATGGTTTGGAAGGGATACACGGGACATGCCAGGAGGCGCCCATGGGCTATTGTGAGGAACTATCCCAGCATTCGCATGGAGTGATCTGGGGAAACCATGGAAAACCCAGATCAGGATGGCCTGAGCGCTTTAGCGAAAGATACTCCTGTCGGATTTTAAGTTTACTCGCCCGCTAAATCCTTTCTACTCCATTCCCTAATCGCTAATGGGAAAAATTAATACAGAAATGAATCGGTTCTGGCCCTGATTTCTGTTATCTTATTTCCGTGGTCATTCCGAGATATGAATGTTGCTGGTAGCAATATTTCCTGGCTGTCATTCCGAAATACGTCAGTTGTGAATTTTTCAATTAGCTTCCGTTGAGAGCAACGCGTTCGGTGTTCCAGGTCTTCCCAACCTAGCTCCTTCAATATCGCACTTACGCTTTCCCTCCAACTATATATACCTGTCACGAATCGGTTAGCTCTTCTTTGAACTTTCTCTAACGCCTCCAGTAAACCCTTTTGATGGGGACCCCATACAGAACAACAATATTCTAAGTGAGGACGTACTAGTGACTTGTATACAATCGATTTAACTTCCGGAGTTCATTGATTTAAATTACGACCTAGAAATCTGAGCATACGATTTGCTTTCCCAGTTACATTCTCGATATGTTCATTCCACGACAAATTATTACGAATTGTTACCCCTAGGTATTTTAGCGGAATCTACCGTTCTAAGGACAGTATCAATAATTTGATATTCATAGTTAACTGGTGTCACCTTTTTCCTTACATGCATGACTTCGGACTTTTTAGCGTTTAACTCCAACTGCCAATCTTTACACCACGCAATTATTTTCATAATATCGTCTTCTAACAAAGCGCAGTCGCCCTGGGTTTTGATTTCACGGTAAATAATAACATCATCGTCAAATAATCTTTTCATCCCCCCTATTATTTCACATAAATCATTAATGTATATGAGAAACAACAGAGGCCCTATCACGCATCCGTGGGGTACCCCGGACCTCACTTCGGTACGTGATGAACGCTCACTGTCGAGAACTACACATTGTGTTCTGCCCTTCAGAAAGTCTGCAACCCAGTCTCATATTTGTCTAGATATGCCGTAACCACAAAGTTTACTAAGTAACCTAGTGTGAGGCACAGTGTCGAGAGCTTTTTTAAAATCTAATATAACTAAATCAACCTGGGATTGGTCATCTGTAATTCGGCACAAGTCGTAAATTAGAAGTGCAAGTTGTGTTTCACAGCTTTGGCCTTTTCTGACTCCATGTTGATTTGGGTTTAAAAGATCACCTTCATCCAAGAACCGCATGACATTTGAATAGATGATATGTTCTAAAATCCCGCAAAATATTGAAGTTAACGAGATCAGCCTATAATTCTGAGGATCATTAACATTCCCATTTTTAAACACTGGACTTACAATAGCGGTCTTCCATTCAGCTGGTATTTTTCCTTGATCCAAGGAGACTGTATATAATTTCATCAAATATGGTGCAATTTCCTTTGCGTACCTTGAGTAGAATCTTGTAAAAATACCGTCTGGTCCGGGAGCCTTATTGGTTTTTACATTCATAAGCAGTTTAGTTATTCCCTTGACATCAAGAACAAGATCATTGATAATTTTGTCAGTACGATTGTTAAATATCGGAATCTCCTCTGAGTTTTCTATCGTGAAAGCTTTTTTAAATATATCATTCAAAATTTCTGCTTTCTCTACACTTGTTTCTGATAATTCACCATTTTCCTTAATCAGCGACAGCATAACTTTACCAGAGCCCCTTATTACTTTGATATACGACCAGAACTTTTTTGGATTAGTAATCAGATCTTCGGATAAATTCTTGGCTTGGAATTCTTGAAACGCGTCACGCATTGCCTTACGCACTTCCGCTCGCAACTGGACTAATTTAGAGCAATTAGATGAGTCCCCCGATTTCTTCACCGTGGCATGTAAATGCCTTTGCCTCCTGAGCAAACGTTTCAATTCCCTATTGAACCAAGGGAAGTTCTTACTGACCTTAATACACTTCTTAGGAACAAACTGATTTAAACCAGTCCATATTAGTTCTTTTAAATTAAACCAAAGTTCCTCAACATTTTTATTTAGCGTGTACTTTTCAAAAATTTTCGCGAAGTGGTCAACCATACCCGCATCGTTTGCCTTATCGAAGCAAAACACGAGTTTCTCTTTGTCATGCTTCAAATTCAGACTAGATTTTAAAGTTACCACAACTGCCTTGTGATCACTTATACCATCACCTTTGTAGCGTTCTAGAACATTTGATGGAACTTAAATAAAGCGACCAGCAGAGACTCAGAGCCAGTTTTACAGACTTACTTTGCATCAGCCAAGTGTTGAACGAACAGTTTTGGTAGAATTGTCTTTGGAAGAAGTGTTGAATAGAATCATTGGAGTTTTGTGTTTGTATGTGAACTGTATCTTGAAGTCCAATGTCTTACTAGTAATAAAACAAGATTTGAAAATGGATCATGGATTGGTTATATATTATATTAATTAAACCACAAGACACCTAATTTTTTAAACACTGGACTTACGACGGCGGTTTTCTATTCAGCTGTTATTTTTCCTCGATCCAAAGAGGCGGTATATAATTTAATCGATTTCCTTTGCGTACCTAGAGTAGAATCTTGTAGGAATACCATCTGGTCTGGGAGCTTTATTTGTTTTTACATTCATAAGCAGTTCTGTTATTCCCTGGACATCAAGAACGAAATCTTTCATAATTTTGTTGGTACGATTGTTAAATATTGGAATCTCGTAAACGTTTTCTGTTGTGAAAGCTTTTTTAAATATATTATGCAAAATTTCTGCTTTCTCTATACTAGTTTCTGATAATTCCCCATTTTCCGTAATCAGTGATGGCAAAACCTTACAAGAGCCTCTTGCTACTTTGATATATGACCAGAACTGTTTTGAATTAGTAATCAGGTCTTCGGATAAATTGCTCGCTTGGAATTCTTTAAACGCATCAAACATTGCCTTACGCACTTACGCTCACAACTGGACTAATTTAAAGCAATTATACAAGTGAGCTGATTTCTTCACCATGGCATGTAAACGCCTTTGCCGCCTGTGCAAATGTTTCACTACCCAAATGAACCATGGAAAGTTCTTACTAACTTTAATAAACTTCGTAGGAACAAATTGATTTAAATCGGTCCATATTAGTTCTTTTAAATTAAACCAAAATTCCTCAACATTTGTATTTAGCGTGTATGTTTCGAAATTTTTTGCCAAGTGACCAACCATGAACACATCGTTTGCCTTATCGAAGCAATATACGAGTTTGTGTTTATCATGTTTCAAATTCACACTACATTTTAAAGTTACCACAACCACCTTATGATCATTTATACCTTCTCCTATACACAATGTATCTACAATACCTAGATTGCTTGTAAGAAAAAGATCCAAAATGGATGAGGAATCTTTGTCGTTCCGCGTTGGCTCTTCGACCATCTGTTCAAGAGAATTTTCCGCGAATGATTCTAGGAACGTTTTGGTTACTAACCTATCTCTTCCACCTGACTTGAATGCACATGTGTCCCAATTAACCGGCGGTATATTAAAACTGCTTTCCATGATAAACGAATGTCCCTGAAATTTTTGAGAAATACTGTTAAGTGACTATCTAAAATATTCCACATTATCTTATCCAGAATCTGGAATTCAATAAAATGACTAGGCTGAGATTAGGGGGTCTACTGAAGCATGGAGGATGTTGAGGAGGAAGGATTCAGTTGATGGATTCAAGTGCTGGAAGGTAATGAGTGACAAGAGCTGCACTTTGGTTGGTTTTTGAGGATTTGAAGTGGCTGATAGGCATTACAGGTTGTGATGTGGCACACGAATGATGTTCGTACAGTAAACTCGATGGCAGCTGCAGGATGTCAGAGCTTGAGAGATGTTTGAATACAGTATGAGGGCCTGTTGATTAGATTCTTTTGTAGGTTGGGAGGTCTGGTGTGAGTGGAAGAACTAAGGTGGCCATTAGAGAGGAAAGAGCCATATCCAGGAAAGGTGGCATGGGAGGGAGAGAAGCACCATCTAAATTTCAGGGTGTTATGTTGATGACATTCCCCCACTTCCAATGGTAATATACAGTCAGCATTATCGATTATTAATTTAGTACTTTCATTCCCCCCTTTACCTTCCTCACCCCCATCCACAAGGGCGTAGCCAGGTACGGGCAGGGGGGGGCAGCTGCCCCTCCCCCCCTAGCTGGACGCGGGTTTGCGCTCGATCAGGGTTATGCCAAAGCGAAGAGTAAACAATGTTAAGTAACTTTCAAAAATTAATTCGGTTCGTTCGATTTAAACCTGCTTTCTACTGCTATTTGCAGGAAAACAGACGTTAGCGAGGGCGGGGCAGCACAACGGGCCACGTACGGCGCTGCTGACGACTCTTAGATCGGTTACACACTGGGCGGTTTCGGCCGCGGCGGAAAGTTTTCCGTCGCCGTCATTCCAGTAGTGGGGCGAGGGATCAAATGGGAGCTTACACACTGGGCTTACGTTCGTCGCCTGCCGCCAGAGAGGGAACATCGCCAGCGAGAGGACCAACCAGCGCCGAGAAGCCAGCTAGCCGCCGAGGCCAGCTGATCCAGCCGAGCCGAGCAGCCGCTCGGGACGATTCGCCGTAGTTCGTGCCGCGCCACCAGGGGTATATAAGGCGGTCGGCGCGGAGCAACGTAGCGCATTTTCCGTGTTAGTGTTCTGCTCTGTGAAGACGTATGTCGCATCAACTCGTAAAAAGTGAGTGCCACACAGCCGTGACAGGCGGGCAGAGTGCTTCATCACACTCTGCTTTGCCGGCGACTGCTGTGGTACAATTGACGACCGCGCAATGCATTACAGACTCTGCTATGTTTAATATTCGGACCAGTAATGATACGCAGTTGACGGACCGGCAATTCTCAGTGATCGAACCGCGGAATGTGTCTTCCGGTACGCGATCTTTGTCGCTCGACCGAAATAATATCGAGGGATCTAAACCGTTCACCGCGGAGGAGCTGAGACTTAAGTCGTTCTACTCCAGTGCGGAAGGAAAGCGTCAAGTGGCTAATCTATTAACAAAATTTATCTGCAACTCGTAAAAAGTGAGTGCCACACAGCCGTGACAGGCGGGCAGAGTGCTTCACCACACTCTGCTTTGCCGGCGACTGCTGTGGTACAATTGACGACCGCGCAATGCATTACAGACTCTGCTATGTTTAATATTCGGACCAGTAATGATACGCAGTTGACGGACCGGCAATTCTCAGAGATCGAACAGCAGAATGTGTCTTCCGGTACGCGATCTTTGTCGCTCGACCGAAATAATATCGAGGGATCTAAACCGTTCACCGCGGAGGAGCTGAGACTTAAGTCGTTCTACTCCAGTGCGGAAGGAAAGCGTCAAGTGGCTAATCTATTAACAAAATTTATCTGCAATAAAAGAGAGGCCAGAAGTGCAAATCAGTGTGACAGTGCGGTGATTCCATTAACCGGCGAAACAAGGAAGCAACGCTCGTTATGAGCTCGCGGCGAGGTGACACCGGGTGCCGTGAGTTTGGCCGCGAATACAGCAAAACGTCGAGCGGACTTAGTGATAAGCCCGCCGGTAATAATCCAAGAAACAAAGAAGAGTAAGGCTGTCGTCGAATCATCCGCGTCGCGCGATATCGACCATAAGGCCTCATCCGCGCCGTGCGTTAATGTTACCCCAGCCGTGCTGGTTGCAACAAGCGTTGACGGGACCGCATTCCAAGGACGAGTCCACCCTGAGCTGGAGGGGGTGTCAGAGACGGGACCAGTCCACTCGGCGCCTGAAGGGGAGGCCATGCCCGGACAGCTGACGGGTGAGGTGACGGCGCTACGCCATGGAGAGGAGAGCGGTATTATGGTGGTGCCCAGCCACAGGTCAGATGCGACTCAGCCGCAGGCTGAGGCGGTCGCACCCGGAGCTGCTTCCCGGCTCCCGACCCGGGTGAAGGGTGGGAGTGGAGCAGAGGCGGCGCCGAGTAGAAAGGGGGGCCACATGGTGGCGGACCTCGGTGGCAGTGTGGAAGCTGCGCCTCAACCACAGGCCGAGCAGCAGGCAGCTGGGGCCGTCTCCCGGCCCCGTACCCGGTTCGGGGGCGCAAGTGCAAGGGAAGTTGTCGCTGGAGGGGCGAGGGCACCACGTCCTAACAACGGTCCCAAGCGCACACTCAACCGACGGCCATGTGCTGCAGCGGCCAGGAAGGGAGTGAGATCGAATCTCCCTACCGACAAGAAGGTGGCTGCGACCTGGCAAAAGGCAAGAAGACCACTGCAACCAGCCAACAACAGCAGCACCTCAAAAGTGAAGCCACGACTTCCATCTCGAAGGATACGAAATGCGAGGAGGGATGCAGCGAAGGCTGGCAGCAACCCCGAAAAACGGTCAGACCCAAACAGTTGATAAACTCAACTGAGCAAGCGGCAACAGAAAATCCGTTTGGCGCACTGGATGAAGACATACACATAGAGCAACAGCAGCCAACACTACCTCCGACGGGGTACAGTCGTCGTATCCCTCCAATCATAGTCCACTATGAAGGAAGCGTGCATATCCTTGGACAAGAATTGGAGGCAATCTGCGAGGCCGCGTTTGACTTCAAGCCTATGGAAAATGGGCTACAGATCAAGCTAAGAACAGTCAAGGACTATAAACAAACCACCACATACCTACTGGGGGAAGGGATACAGTATTTTAGCGTCTGAAAAGAAAGTGCAGCTTGTGGTCAGGGGACTGCCACTGTGGATGCCCCCAGCGGATGTAAAGAATGCTTTGGAGGCAGGCGGCTACACCATAGAAGCAACAGAACAACTAAGGGCACCCGCCAATCCAACGAGAAACCTACCTGAGCGCCCCATACCACTCTTCATGGTGACTCTAATGGACACTGCTGAAAACAGGTCCATACTAGACATTAATCGTCTTCTTAACATGAATGTGACGATAGAGAAAAAGCGGAAAACTAATGCCCCACTGCAATGTTTCCGCTGCCAAGCGTTCGGGCATTTCAGTCGGCACTGCAGGCTGCAGGTGGCATGCGTGAGATGCAGTGGACAACACTCATCGAAGGAGTGCCACCTCGTCAAAGGAGTTGGGCAGCCAACCTGTGCGAATTGCAAAGGCCCCCACGTTGCCTCGTACAGGGGTTGTCCGAAATATCAAGAGGAGAGGAAAAGGCAGGCTGGAAAAACTACCAGCAAGAACAACAACAATCAGAGAGATCAACCTAGTCCAGCGAATCCTAATCCACCACAAGCTAATACCAACCAACCGCCAAACAACTCAGAGGCAGAACCCAACAATGAGGTCAACTCCCCGACCTCGGAAGAAACAACAGCACTGGCAGAAATGAGGATCCTGATCAACCAGTTAAACGACGTAGTGAAGGGGCTCGGCACCATCACAACTCAACTTAGAGACGTTGTAATGGCAGCGCTGCAGACTTCCAAAACACAATCCACCGCAGGTCACCAAAACCAAGATGGCTGCTAGACCACTGGAAGGCCTCAGGATCTGCGCATGGAATGCGAACGGCCTGCACAAGCAGCGCAACGAGCTCCAAACGTTTATGTTGGAGTTTGGAATCGACATCTTTCTGGTCAGTGAAACTCATCTCAAGCAGGGCATCAGGGTCACAGTCCTAAACTACCTATGCTATCGCCGGGACAGACGAACGGCCGGAGGCGGAGTTGCGGTGTATATTAAGAAGTCCATTAAGCATCACACCACAGCTCTTCCAAACTTCGCCAGCATAGAAGCAGCAGCAATAGTGGCAGTAACGACAGCAGGACCAGTAACAGTAATTGCGGCTTACCATCCACCAGGAACAACTCTTTCCGCTGCAGACGTGGCAGCCTTGAACACCATTCCAGGGAAAATCATACTAGGAGGGGACCTGAATGCTAAACATACAGATTGGCACAGCAGGACATCCAACCCAAGCGGAAGGGTACTCCAGAGAGAGAGTCAACAAAGAGGCTTTGCTGTCTGGGGCCCTGAGAAGCCAACACACTTCCCAGCTACTGAGAGATGCAGGCCAGATGTTCTCGATATCTTTGTAACAAGAGATGTCCTAGCCAGGCCATATCTCCAGTCGGTCCCGCAGCTCTCTTCTGACCATAATCCCGTACTGTCAGACTGGGAGGTAGAGGGAGACAGGGAAGAAAACGGCGGCAAGAACTACGCCAAAACAAACTGGGACCAGTTCAGAGACGAACTCCAGCAGCAAATGGAGGAACAACTGCAGCACCCAGTACTAGATCCAGATGAAGCCGCAAGTCGCTGGTCAGAAGACACGCTAAATGCTGCCGACAACGCTGCTCCTCAGAAGAGGAAATTCCAGGTCCGGCAACTCCCCGCCGAACTGCTAGAGCTTATAAAGGAGAAAAACAGGGTCAGGAAGAGCTGGCAGCAAACAAGGGATAGAGTTTACAAGTCGCTCCTTAACATACTTCAACGCGACATGAAGGCGAAGCTTGAAACATATCGGAACCAGCAATGGGATGACCGAGTGGCTCAGTTACGAGTGGAAGACGGGACAGCGTGGAAGCAAACCCGTCAGTTCACAAGAGCCAGAAACCGCACACCGGAGTTGCACAGCGCGCAAGGCCTCGTCTACACGGCAGAAGACAAAGCCAATGCGCTGGCGGACGTGTTTGAAGAGAACTTCCGACCAGTAGCTGAGCCATACGACGACGACCATATTGAAGACGTACACCAACAGCTGCGCCGCTACTGGGCCACAAACGAAGGCGTGGAAGACGAAATAGGGGAGGTCGATACGCAGGAAGTAGAGGAGATTCTACGGAAGACTCAGGTGAAGAAGGCTCCAGGCTGCGATGGGGTAAATAACCTCATGCTACGGCAACTACCACCCGCAGCAGTAGAGGGTCTGGCCCAGATCTTCAACAACATTTTGAGAAGGCGCAAGTTCCCTGCTGCCTGGAAGCAGGCAGACATAGTCGCTCTCCCAAAACCAGGGCAAGGACCAGACGTTTCCGCAGAACTACAGGCCCGTTTCACTGCTACCGGCAGTCTCGAAGACCTTCGAGAGACTACTGCTTCGACGTAGTACACGTAAACCGACTGCAGATCATCCCGGACGAACAGTTTGGTTTTCGTCCAAAACACTCCACCACTCACCAGCTGTTGAGGGTGGCGGAGGAAGCAACGGATGCCTTCAACCGCAGACGACACTGCGGGAATGGTGCTGCTAGATGTCGCAAAGGCCTTTGACACCGTGTGGCACGAGGGACTCCTGCTGAATCTAAAAGCGGTAGGAATACCAAGGCCATATATTGAGTTAATACGCAGCTACCACAGGAGGAGGTCCTTCAGAGTGGAGAAGTCGTGGTCATCGAGGAGACGAGTGAGGGCGGGAGTGCCACAGGGGTCGGTACTGGGTCCGATCCTCTTCATCATTTTTGCTGCGGACATCCCCAGGCCGATCGACGTCTACTCGGCGTTCTACGCCGATGACACGGCCTACTTCACCTTCTCATGGAGCCCACTGGTAATCGCAAGAAGACTACAAGCAGCTCTAGACCAGCTCGAGGAGTGGGCAACTCTCTGGAGAGTCAAGATCAACCCCACAAAGTCACAGGCAATAATACTCAGCCGAAGAGGGACTCCGAGACAACTGGGCCTGACGCTGTTCGGGGAACCAATTCCGCAGAAGACCACAGTGCGCTACCTGGGTGTCACGATCGACCAACGACTGACCTGGAAGCAGCACGTGGACGATGTATGCAGCAGAGTAAACAGGCGACTGGGAGCATTATACCCGGTGCTGAACCACGCCTCATCCCTGCCACCACGCTGTGGAGTTCACGTGTACCAGGCGCTCGTGAGGCCCATCATGGAATATGCAAGCCCAGTATGGGCTTATGCTGCCAAAACACACCTGAAAAAGCTCCAGGTGCTGCAAAACCGCTCCCTAAAGTGCGCGCTTCACCTTCCACTGGTGTTCCCGACAGCAGACCTTCACCAGATGTCCCAGTGTCCGAGGTTGATGACGAGGATGGTGGCTGCTGTGCACAAATTCTACGAAACTGCGGCAACATCCAGAAACATACTGGTAAGCGGACTGGGAGACTACGACCAAGAAGGATTGCGCCATGATAGACCGAAGGCAATCTTGAACAGGTAGCAGCATGGAAGATGCGGAATGGCCAAGACGCAAAGCATGGGTAAAGTGAACCAAAAATATATGAATACAGAAACCAGTGTTAAAGACTCCAGTGTAAATAAACCATAAGATAAACTAACCTGTAAAATCATTAGGGCAAATAGAAGTTAAGAAATCAAAAATGCTATGAAAACTCTAAACCGAAGATAAATGTAGGGGTATATGTCACCAACAGGGTGAAAGGCACCTCTCCCCAATCACAGCCAAAGCCTCCGGCATTGGCAGCAATGTTGCTCTCCTGCTGCAACGTAGCGCAGTCGCGCTCGGAGAGGCGCAGCGTGAGGTTCGCCTGCCGCGTTCTCCAACCTTCGGTTGAGGCTTCCGAGCTTCACCAAGGGACTGACTACCCGGACTAGGATCAGACGATCTTCGCCCGTTGTCTACATCTACATATACATCTATACTCTGCAATTCACAATTACTGTGGGTGGCAGAGAGTGCTAAGCACCAATCCTATTTTAGAGTATTCCAATCCCGAATAGAACGAGGAAAGAAAGAATACATAAATGTATCAGTACGGCATCTTATCTCTCGAATCTTATCCCTTCTGTCATTGCGACCTAAATAGGTTGGCGGAAGAAGTATTTCGTTGCACTCGTAAATTAGAGATTTTCGCATATTCTCCAACAAATTTAAACTAAAACGACGTCGTCTGTCCGTCAAACAATCCCAGCCTAACCCACGTATCAGCTCTGTGACACTTACATAAGGACTGTAACTAGCAGTCACGAATCGAGCGGCTCTCCTCTGTACTTTCTCTAACGTGTCAATCAATCCCTTGCGATACGGATCCCAAATTGCACAACAGTATTCCAAATGCGGATGCACTACTGTTTTGTATGCTATTTCCTTTGTATGAGCATTGCAGCTTCTCAAAATACGACCTATAAAACGTAGTTTAGAATTAGCTTTGCCTACGACGGAAGTTATGTGCAAGTCCCATTTCATGTTGCTTTGTATTGTTACGCCTAGATACTTCAGGGAATCTACTGTGTCATCGACTGAATTGTTAACTTTGTACTCGTGAGCAAACGGGGTCTTTTTATTACTTATTTGCATTGCGTTACACTTTTTACAGTTAAGTGTAAGCTGCCATGTACGGCACCATTCCGAAATAACATCCAGATCGCGCTGTATTTCTAAGCAATCGTCAGAGCACCCCACTTCCCTATAAATAAGTGCATCATCAGCAAAAAATCGCATCCTGCAATTAACGTAGTCACCGAGATCATTTATAAAAATTAAGAAAAGAAGTGGTCCTATTACACTTCCTTGAGGAACGCCCGAAGTAACATCTAGCTTTGAAGAGGTTTCCCCGTCAACAACGACATACTGCAACCGACCAGTTAGAAAATCGCGTATCCATTCGCAGATCTGATCAGATATACCGTAATCTTCGCCAAAAGGCGGTTATGTGGTACAGAGTCAAAAGCCTTCTAGAAATCCAAGAAAATAGCATCAACTTGTGATCCTGCATCGATAACCTTCATTACGTCTTGCGAAAATAGAGCCAGTTGCGTTTCACACGAACGGTTCTTACGAAATCCGTGTTGGTTTGCTGTAAGTAACTCGTTTTCATCCAGAAACTTCATAACGTTAGAGCATATGACATGCTCCAGAATTCTACTGCAGACAGATGTTAGAGATATGGGTTGATAATTCCTAAGATCTCTCTGATCACCTTTCTTGAAAACGGGAATCACCTGCGCTATTTTCCAGTCAGCAGGTACTTTTCTTTCTTCTAAAGATTTACGAAATATTTCTGATAGAATTGGTCTAGTTCTTCCGCGTATTCCGAAAATAATCTTACTGGAATACCATCAGGATCCGGCGCCTTCCCCCACTTCATGAGCTTTAATTGCTTTATGATACCTACACTATCAATTTGAACTGGATCCATCTCAAATTCTACACGCCGTGCAAAAGCGGGAATGTTTTCCATGTTTTCGTCAGTGAAAGAATTTTTAAATTCGGTGTTAAATACGGTAGCCTTTTCGCGGCTGTCGTCAACTTCCCGGCCATCTTGTAGTAGAACTGACATATTGTTGTCACTACCACTAACTTTTTTTACATACGACCAAAATTTCTATGGGTTTTCGTTTAGACTCTTAGAAAGTGAGTTGCATCTAAAGTCGTTAAAAGCCTCGCGCATCGCATTTTTAACATGTTCTCTTGTCTCAGCTAACTTTTCTAAATCACTCCTATACATCGTCGTCCTTGAGCGTGCATGTATCTTCCTTTGTTTTTTAAGTAACCGTTTAATTTCACGGGTATACCACGGGGGATCGTTCCCATCCCTGATTGTCCTTTTCGGTATATGTAAGTCCATACTAGGGATGTAACGGATATCCCCATCCGCAAGTGCGAAACTTTCGCATGAATTCCTACATCCGCTTTCGCATCCGCAATTTTTAATGCGGATGTATTGCGGATGTTTTGTTTACATTGCAATATATATTATTATTTTCTCTTTATTTGAAATTCTGCCCATCGTAGATTAGCTAACAAATAAGTTAATGTTTTCTGACGATATTGCAATAAAAGTAACAATTAAGTAAACGGTGTTATTACCTAAGCCACAAATTTACTAGTTTGAACTTGCAAGTAAAGTAAAGGTCGGGCTACAATAGACAGCACCGAGCCCGCACTGTCACCGACCGACACTTTTCTTATTGTTGTCGCTCACTGGATTGAAGTGAGTTCAAACAACACCGCACCGTGTGTCGGCAGTCATTAGTTGGATCTAATTTTTGGCGGTGTGGACCGGTGGAGGCTGATCGATATGGAGAGTCGTATACAAAGAGTTCAGAAATTTCTGGTCCTTTACGAATAAATTTTGTTTTAGCGTTACTGATTGCTTTAGAAAAGCGTCCATTTTTTTAGCCTTACTTTAGGTTCATCAGATGTTCGTAAAATGTAGATATAGCCCTTGCATGTTCACATTAACAAATGAAATTGCCAGACGTGAAGGTCGATTTTAAGGCCTGTAAAAATTGCATCCGAGACCCGGATTTTGAACCGGGGACCTTCCATACCCGAATCACACGCCGCAAGCATTTGAATTTAGAAGTACTTAAAAATATGTATTTAATCATATAAAAGAAAATTTGTGTTTTGGGATAGCAAAAATAAATGCTACAGAAAAAGTATGTTGATTTTATTATGGTTGAATATTTATTTGTCATTACATCCAGATTTGTCTCTTGACTCAGATGGATACGGCGTACGATTGGGGTCCTTTGTTCAAATCCCTGTCTCAGCTGCAATTTTCATGGGTCTTAAAATTGACAGTCACCTCTGGCAAGCTTTGATTTTTTTAATGCTGAGATACTGGGACGCTCCGTGGTTCGAATTTCACGTTAATCTGTAGGTCTCCTTTTAAAAAAAGGTGACAACGATAGAGGTACACTGTGCGGCTGATAAGAAACTCTCTGTCTGGAATTTTTAGATCACATGAAATTATTATATTTTACAGAATCTTTGCGGTCTGTATTTAAATTAAAATGTATAATAATCTTATTATTTTTTGTTGAAAAAATATTGAATGAATCGAAAGGAACCTGTAACTGTTTTCACGGACCATCAAGAGTTCTTTTATCGAAAATCGGAACTCGTAGGTCCTACAAGTTGTACTGTGAATGCGCCACTGGAGCGATGGGAAGGTGGGTCGCGAGCACAGAACTGTGCGTGGTGAGTAATAGGTGGTAACGGCCTGGCCTCGCATTCAGGAGGACGGCGGTTTGAATCCCTTTCCGGGTATCCAGATTTGGGTTTTTATGGCTTCCCCAAATCGCTCCAGATGAATGCTTCCATTAAAAGACCATGGCCGAATTCCTTCCCGTTCCAAACCACGATCTTTTCACGCCTCTAATGACCTGGACGTCGACGAGGCGTATAGTTATAACACAAAAAAAAAGCGAGCGTGGAGATGAGCGGTGGCGTGGCCTTGTGCTTGACGCTTGAATTAGTGTAGCCAGCCACGAACGCCGCAAAGTTCATATGAAAAAGACTGGTTTTTAGACGCGTACGTAATTATTTAAATAATTTAATTCACTTGTGAAATCATCCCACATTTGTTGTTGTTGAAATATCAGGCAAAAATAAATCAATATGGCAGTATTATATGGAAATAGAATTTAATTATGAAAAAAGATTGTTTTTTAATTTATTTTTGATAAAATATTAAAATCTAAATAATTATAAATTTATTTTTCCACATCCGCATCCGCATCCGCAAAACATCCGCATCCGCGGATGTGAAGCTCTGAACACCCGCATCCGCAAAGATGACATCCGCAACAACCCTAGTCCATACCTTCCCTGATTATATGCATGAACCGAAGCCACATCTCTTCAACCGAGCCTCTTCCTTCTATAAAGGTAATGTAATTATCCCTCAAAAACGTTCTTAAACTCTCCTTTGGGGCCTTTTCAAACCTGTAAACGACCCTTTCTTTTTCTTTTTGCGCACGGCTATTAATTTTACTGTAGCAATTACAGCTTTATGATCACTTATTCCCATGGTGGTAGAAATGTCCGTGAATAACTCAGGCCTATTCGTAACAAGAGTATCTAAAATGTTTTCGTTATCGTTGTGGCACTGCGTTGGTTCAGTGACGAGCTGCTCAAGATTAAGATCTGAGAAAAAGTCAAGAATAATTTCACAGGATGTTTTATCCCGGCCACCAGTAACGTGGACGTAATTATTCCAGTCGATATACGGAAAGTTGAAGTCACCTCCTAGTATTATTGCATGATCTGGAAATTGACGAGCTATATTACTTACATTAGTTCTTAAGGCCTCAGCAATAGATGCATCTGCATCTGGTGGAACGATAGAAAGACCCTAATACAAGTTTTGTCCCAGCGAAGATCTAGGAATCTGCATCCATGATTATCGCAGAAACGCCGCAGTCTCTGGTTTAGACCCTCGACTCGGCTCTGAACCAGAGGTCCACAGTCGGTTTCTATCGACAATGCTGCAGACAGTTAACTCAGCCAAAATCTTGCGGTCATCAACCACAGAGCTCACCCTTTGAGCAAGCCGCCGGAAGGAAGAGAGGATAGTCTCTGACCCCAGGCGGCAAGCATCGTTGGTGCCGACATGAGCTACAATCCGCAGCTGGCTACACCTCGTCCGATCAATGGCATCCGGGATGGCCTGATCCACATCTTGGATCAGACCTCCCGGAATACACAATGAATGGACACAGGACTTCATCCCAGACCTATTCGCCAAGTCCCTAAGGGGTTCAATAAAATGCCTAACGTTGGAGCTACCTATCACCAAAATCCCCTTCTGTGGTCGCTCAGGCCTTGCGGGCAGGGGGGCTGGCAACTCACTGTTTGACGATTGTGGATCTGAACCAGACCCAGACAACACATCAAACCAGTTGTACAGTGGTACAAGTATGTACTCCTGGGATTCAGACTTGCACTTGTACTGCGTGGACCATTCAAAAAAGCAAAGTTGTCAGACCCGCGCAGTGCAATCTTGGTTAGAGGGGCATCCTCCCCTGTCCTCCTAGGAGTAGATAGTTCACCGTGCCAGGCCCTGCACTTGTGCAGAGACCAGCGTGCGTGTGATTAGGGCCGCTTCTGGGTGAGGGCAAGCTAACGGTGACAACGAATCACCCTAAAGCGGCACCCCCTAGCTGACAGGACTGACTATGACTGACGACGCTTCAGACACCGTCTCCCTCAAGACTTACCCCTCCTCATCCCCAAATCGTTTGTCAGCGAGCTGGAGGTGCTACTGACCACGGTGGAGAAGCAGACTTTTCAACCTGCGGCTCAGCGGCCAATACAGCCCGTGACCAACGAAACCCCCGACATGGCAGCGCTGGTTGAGACTCCACCAGCTATCCAACCCGCTGCCGTGGCCAAGGAAACCCCCGACGACCGTGGTACCAAGAGGGTCCGCTCTCCACTCCAGGCTGGCAAGGTGAAGCAGCCTAAAGCGGACCCCCGAGGCTGCCACGGGGTCAGAAGTAGTCCGGTGGTGCGTCCTTCTTCCCGCAAGGGCAAAAGGCCGCCTCTGGAAATCCTCCCCCATCCACTGCCACCTCCCACCGCTTGGAAGATACGCCAGTCGCCACCACGAGCCACGGCTTCGAAGCTGGTGACTACGTACTTGCCAGGCGCACCTGCAGGACCCCCCCCCCCCTCCTTGTCTCCCGAGCAGCTGGTACTCGATAACAGGTATGCTTGCCTATTGAAGGAGGTCGAGGGCGAGGAGCACTTGTGCGACCGGCCACAAGCCTCTGGCCCGGTAGAGCAGCGGACTGTCCCCGAGCCAGCTCCCAGAATCAGGACAACCCCTCCCCCCTCCCCTCAGCCCTCACTGGCTCCGGAGAGGATGGACGCTGACCAGACGTCGGCCCCATCAGCTCCGAAGACCGGGACAGCCAACCTCCCGCCCATCGTCGTGGAGTTTAGCGAAAGCTATACGAAGCTCCACGAGTGGGTGAAAACCGTAGTGAAGGATCCGTTCCAGGCCAAGACGGCCGGGGGCGATAAGATTAAATTCACTTTCATGACGGTGGAGGATTTCACCTGTGTAAGGAAGATGCTGGAGGAGCGTAAAACCCCCTTCTACACGTTCCCTACCGGAAAGGTTAAAACCGTGAAGGTGGTGATACGTGGACTCCCGAGGACCTACCCAGTGAAGGACCTCAAAGAGGCACTCTTAGCAATGGGCTACGATGTGCAGTCTGTAGCCCAGCTAAAGCGCCCCGGCACCAACGCGGAGATGCCTCTGTTTCTCGTGGTTGTCCCTGACACACCGCAGAACAGAGAGCTTTTCCGGGTTGAGAGCATCTACCACCTCAGGGTGAGTGCAGAGACCCTCCGATCGTCCCCTGGACCACAGCAGTGTTTCAACTGCCAGGCCTACGGCCATGTTGCACGTCATTGCAGCATGAGCCCGGTCTGTGTGAAGTGTGCAGGTGCACACGACTCGAAGTCCTGCTCGGTCCAGAAGGACAGATCAACTGCGAAGTGCAGTAACTGCGGTGGCACCCACGTAGCGAGCTACAAGGGCTGCCCATCGTTCAAGCGGGCCCGTGACCGTATGCGTGGCGTCCAGTCCCAAGAGGGAAACCGGGACAAAGGACGCCAGCAGAAAGTCCAGCCCCAGACCGGGACTGAAGCTCAGGGACCTCCTGCTGCCCGGGGTACTAATCCTGCCCAGGAGAAGACCCCGCAGCAGAAGCCCGCAAAACTCACCCAGCAGAAGCCCCCCAAGCCCGCCCAACAGAAGCCCCAACCCCCCAAACCCGCCCAGCTGAAACCCCGCCAGCAGAGGAATCCCCCCAAGAAAGGAGGAAACCCTGCTCAGAAGAAGCAGTCCAAGCAGCCGGCGAAGAAAACGTTCTCAAATGCGGCCAACCGCCGCATCGAGAACCTTACCATCACCCAAGCTGCAACGGGCAGCCAGGCCCCTGCTGACACCTCTGTCCCGATGGAGGTGGCTGAGCAGAATCCTGAAACTCCCCCCCCCCCCGACAAATACCGCATCGTCACCGGTCGACAGCATGGAAGCGCTCCGCGCAATGCTGGAGTCGCTGACGATGACGGTGCAAGGCCTAGTCCTGAAGATGGACCTGCTTGTGCAAGCTTCAGTGAGGACGGCCCAGGCCACCACCACCACATGCTCTTGCCCGAACCACAATGGATAGATGGCCTACTATTAGAAGCCTGAAATTCTGCGTGTGGAATGCAAACAGCATTGTTGGACAGATGTTGGAGTTCAGGCACTTCCTGCAAGAGCAGGAGATTGATGTGTGTCTAGTTAGCGAGACGCACCTCAAGCCAGGACTCCGAGCATCAGTGGCAAACTACTCCTGCTATCGTCGCGACCGCCTAACCGCAGTGGGAGGCGTTGCGATATATATCAGGAGTGGAATCCCCCACTGCCAAGCTAGGGTTCCTGGTCTGCAGACTATCGAGGCTGTTGGGGTGGAGGTCTCCACCGCTGGGGTGAGACTCACAGTGGTGGCAGTTTACCGACCCCCATTCAGGCTTGCGGCTGCGGACAACAGGAACACCCTGGAAGCGGACTTCACTGCACTTGCCTCTATTAGGGACAAGGTTCTGTTCGGAGGCGACTTCAACACGAAGCACCCCGATTGGAACAGCAGGGTCCGAAATGTGGCAGGCATCAAGTTACGGAGGCTCGCCAATACGCTAGACATGCATGTCCGGGGTCCGGATGAGCCGACACACTACCCTGCGGGTAGAGGTAGAGCACACCCGGACGTCCTAGACATTGTAGTCACCAGGGCACTGACAGGCCTTGTCACTGATCGAACCGTAAACCAGCTGTCCTCCGACCACTGTCCCCATGACATTGGAGGTGGACACAGGTGAATGGCAAGACTCGCGCCCAGCATCCCATGACCTCCGTAAGACCAACTGGAGAAGCTTCAAGCAGTCGCTGTCCTCCTCACTGGCTGACCAGCGAGTAGAGGACTTGAACGCGGCGATCAGGGCCTTTGAGGAAATGGTTGAGGAGGCTATATCAGTCTCCATCCCGCTTCACTCAAGGAGACTCCCAACACTCAACTTGCCGCCCCACCTTCTTGCTGCCATCAGGCATAAGAACAGGGTTGCAAGGGAGTGGAAGCTGATCCACAGCCCCGACACCAGAAGACTCCTAAACCGCCTTCAGAAGCAACTGAAAGCGGATCTGACCCATGGGACGCCCAAGTTTCGGCGCTTACCCTAGGCGACGGGACCTTGTGGACCCAGACCCGCAGCTTCACAAGGCGGAAGCGGAGAATCCACCCCCCCCCCCCCCCCTGGAAGGTACAAACGGTCCCATCCATCGACCAGAAGGCAAAGCAAATGCCTTGGCCGATGGATTCGAGCGCAACTTCCGTCCCTCCGAAACGCATGCAGACGATCAGGTTCTGAGAGACACCGAAGACCGTCTGTGCATTTTCCTGCAAGCTGACGACGGAGACGAGGAGATAGACCCCGTCTCCCCTGAGGAGGTGGCCAGCTGTCTTGCAAGGCTCCGGCCAAACAAGGCTCCTGGCCACGACGGGATCGGGAACAGATGCTTGAGGAACCTGCCACCTGAGGCCCACGGGTTTCTGGCAGACATCTTCAACCGCATCTTGCGGACAGGGGTCTTCCCGCAACGGTGGAAACATGCTGAAATAGTAGCTATCCACAAGAGCGGGAAGAACCCCTGTCTCCCCCAGAGTTACAGGCCCATCAGTCTCCTACCGTCGATCAGTAAAGTCTTTGAGAGGCTGCTACTGAAGAGGATGCAATCCTTCATTTCAGATAGCAGTCTCCAGCCCAACCACCAGTTTGGTTTCTGCAATGGACACTCGACCACCCAACAGGTGCTCCGCATTGTGGAAACAGCAACCCATGCCTTCGCCCACAAAGAGTACTGCGCTATGGTGTCCTTGGACGTAGTGCGTGCCTTTGACTCGGTCTGGCATTCTGGGTTGTTACTGAAGCTTTACCAGCAGGGCTTCTCGGGGCCACTGGTAAAACTTATCCGGTCCTACCTGCTTGGCTGCACCTTCCATGTGAAGGTGGACGGAGTCAAGTCAGGCAACAGAAACATCCTTGCAGGAGTCCCCCAGGGGTCCGTCCTAGGCCCCATCCTGTACACTCTGTACACGGCAGACGTACCAACGGCAGACCGTGTACAGACAGCTACGTACGCGGATGACACGGCTTACATCACTCGTAGCAGGAGTAAGGCCGTCGCCACCGCCCGACTGCAAGGAGTCCTCTAGAAGACGGAGGCCTGGGCTAGGAGGTGGCGCATTGACATCAATCCCACCAAAACCCAGGCCATCGTTTTCACGAGAAAGTACGGCCCACGCAACGGCGGCCAGCCGGCCCAGTTGCTGAGGCTGAACGGATCCGACATTCCCTGGAGTACCTCACTGAGATACCTCGGGGTAGTGCTGGAATCCAAGCTCACCTGGCGCACCCACATCAACGATGTGCGTAGAAGGACCAGCGCCAGGCTAAACGAGCTTTACCCCCTCCTAAAAAGTAACAGTGCACTGTCACCGTACCTGGGAGTACGCATATACCTCACCCTGGTCAGGCCACTCCTCGAGTACGCCTGCCCAGTGTGGGGATATGCCACTCACACCCACCTGCAACGACTGCAGGCACTCCAAAACAGGGCACTTAAACTTGCCCTTCACCTCCCCCGCCGTTTCCCGACAGCGGCTCTTCATGAAGCCACCGGCATCATACCCCTAAGAGACCGTTTCCGAGTGCTGGCCACTGCCTTCTACAAGAAGGCGGAAACCAGCACTAATCCGTTTATCAGCGTGCTTGGCCGGTACGAAATTCGTCCTGACCAACACAGAAGACCACTGGATCTGACAGTTTAGACATAAGACGCCCCAACAAATTACGACAACAATGACTAGCCAACTGTGACGACAAACCCCACGTCATGTTTTACCCCATCACTAGTCCCCGCGGAGGAAATGTCGAAAGACAACAACCTGCAGCATAAATTGTTCTTTTTGTTTCAGGAAGAACGAGAATGGCTGCTCTGACACTGGGCTTACACCCACGGCAGAGCTGCCGTCGACGGCAGGTATGCAGCCTTGCGCTGCCACTACATTCGACGGTAATTTCACCGCCCCATCCAGACAGTGGCCCATGTGGTCAAATAGGTGCTTGCACACTCAGCGATTTTTTAACCGCTTGTGCGCTTTCAGTCTGTTAAAGTTAACATTTTTTGAATTTAAAAATCATAATGTATGTTAAGTGATGATGGATACTGATCTTCTCATTTCGTTAGCAGTTTTAAGAGATAAAACTATAGATTCTTTTAAAGATCGGAACGCTACCAGGAACGCTTGGAAAGAAGTGTGCCTTGAAATTAGGAATGATTTTGACGAAATGAAAAATGAGGAAAAATGCCTTTGGATAGTAAACTTTTGATCACATATTTAAATAAATTTTTAGAGCTTCAACTAGAAGTTGAAAAATGTTGAATCACATTTTATAGAAAGATTTTGATGTTTAATACTATATAACTATGTCCTCATATCTTAGACATTTGCCAAGGAAAACTTTCAACATTCGAAATTCTGTGGATCGATATTTTTTCCTCTTTTTTTCTTCTTCTTCTTCTTTTCTTCTAACACAGCAGTGACGAATACAGTGAGACAAGGTGTTCAGTAACTTCGGCATCATCTTCGCCATTTACTTTCGATTTTTCTTTGTAAAGTAATAGTTATTAAAACACTTAACAGATTACAATTTAATCACAAAAGTTTAACTAGTCGATTGTGCTTGTAAGTATAAAAGCAATATAAACTCAACACTGAGATTTGATTACACAGTGAGGTATATGTATTAGTTACCAATAAATGTAAGTCTTAGCCATTATATGGCATAGTGTATTTTTCAAACTTTTCTTGTACATCTATACATATTCACCTCAAGAAGTTTTCACCGTAATTAACATAAAATAAATATAGCGGATTGGAATTATATGAAATTACATGTTTATTTATAGTAGGCCCATGAGAAATCTGCTTACTTCAAGGAGATTGCCATCATTTCCACACGTTAAATACAATTCATCAACTGGGTATTCCTCCTTTGAATGCCGTACTTACGTTTCGCAAGCAACTGTCAAAATAAACATCCCAAAATAATTGAAAACTTGGTGTCGTCGTTCCTCAAATATTCTGTTTTCCTTTGGCTTTTTCTTTTCCTATTCTATGGCTATGGAACCTTCAAAATAACAATTTTAAAACTTAAGTACGAAGTAATAAACACCAAATTAATTAAATTAACAAAATGAAACTCAGTTCATCAAAAGAAAAGTACTGACGTCGGAGCACGTCATCTTTTGCCAGCTTCATAACAGCGAAAATTTTACTGCTGTAATAGCAGCAACACTTCTACCGCCGAATATGTAAACACCTCAAATTCTGTAGGCGGCGACGGTTAAGTTTCTACTGCGGTGAAAACCGCACAGTGTGAACCAGCCTTAAGGGGTTGTACATAAACTACGTGGCTCGGTCTAGAGGGGGAAGGGTTGGCTGGAAAGCTACGCTGGGCTACTTAAAAGGGGGGGGGGGGATTTCCGAGCCAGGCCACGTAGCTTTTCATTCATATCAAGATAGAGAACATACAGAAGCATATGAATAATTATTTCCGTCATTTTATTATCCCCGCTTGTAATTTATGATAGCCTGACAAGAGAAAACAGTACAAAAATGACTTCAGGAATCATTATGAGAAAAAGCTACTTGGGGGGAGGGGGAGAGACAAAAGCCACGTTGGGCTACGTGGGGGGAGGGGGGTTCACAGGAGGCCAAAATGGAGCTACGTGGTTTATGGACGGTCCCTAAGCTGCGTATTGAGTATGAGCGGCTGCTGCGCGACCCATGTTCCAGCGCGCCAAACCGATTTTTTTTTTTTTTTTTTTTTTTTTTTTTTTTTTTTTTTTTACGATTTCTTTCCTCCCAGCTGAAGGCTGGGAGGCGGGCTGTTGGAGAGTCACAGGAGACTCTTTTCAGCCAAACTACTCTCTATGGGGAGGGAAGGGGGATGGAATGTTGGCCGTGGCCTTGCAGGGAACCATCCCAGCATTCGCCTAGAGTGGTTGAGGAAAACCACGGAAAACCTCAACCAGGATGGCCAAACGAGGATTGACCCTCGTCCTCCTGAATGATAGGTAGGAGGCCTCCTCCCATCTCGGTGCAAAACCGATTATCCAGGCACTGTCTTTTTGTGAAGCCACAGTGGACATTTCACGTGCGCGAATAGCCACAACTTTCACTGTGATCCGAAACACTGTATACTAGAAACCTAAACGAAAAATGATTTGGTGGATATAGAAATTGTATTTTAATTGAATACAGTGTGGCGAGAAACTCATGGAAGACATTAGATATGAAACCATCGAGGATATAATTAACAAATTTTACAAGACTGACAGTCATAGAGTTTCTAAAATAAATAATTGAGCCAGTGCACTCAATTTCGGGAGGCATTTCGGGTACTGATAAACGCTGTGACTTCAAGCTTTCTAGTAATTGGAGACTCGTGTACTAACCTGCATTACCTTTTTCGAGAGTCAAAACAATCATTTATTTGAACAGATGTATTAAAAAGTGGCCGTTTTTGTTATCCATGGCAACAAACTGTCCCTGTGCCGCGCGAGCCAACTCGAACAAAGACATCCCGTCTTAACAGCGATTAAATATCTATAGATTTCAGGCCCCCTCGACCCGCACACAACGCATCCGATCATTTATACTGTGATATAACCAGAGAGCGCGCTAATAATCTGTTCTTTAAAGTAATTAATTTGTATTTTCCGTAAGGCTAACGATGGCTTTTAATATAGTATTACATACAGTACATACAAAAAGTACGACTTTTATTTAATAACTATAATTATCTGCATTTGTATGTATTTTATTTATGTTTATTACTATCAAGCGATTGTGAAAATGTCGATATGTAAGACTTAATTTGTGACAAAATATTTATTACTCTTGACTTTACAGTATATTTGTCCTAGGTGCTCGGATATGAATGGGGTCGGTCCAACGGTCCAGTTGTTTCTCATTCTGTGGTCGTACCTATACTGCTACATACTGTGTTACAGCCCAGCTGCTGGGTACCTTCCTGAAAATAAATTTTCTGTAGATGCCAAAGCCACTAATTTGAAATTAGAATTTAATCATTGTTGCTTGCAGACTTACTTGCCTCTGCCAGTATAGTCTAATTAATTTGTTACTCGAACTTTCTGTCACTTTAAAAATATCCAATTATCACTTTATTTGCAAAGAATTTCATATATAGCCAGCAGCTGAGAAAGCCCTTTCTGCGTCCTCATTCGTTGGTTTGATTGAAATGGTCATAAATAAAAAAAACTGAAAAACTTAGCAATTTTCTGCACTTGTTTGAGATCATCATATCTGGGAACACATATGTGGAATATCCAGTGCTACGATCATGCTTTTTGCTTCAATTGTGGCGTCCAGGTCTTTGTGGTCTACGTCCGAGTGAAAGTTTTTTCTATGCTCTCAATTTCTTTCGGTGGTTTTTTTTTGGGGGGGGGGGGGAAGGTTATAAAATATCGACAACTGCCAATTGTGTGCTGTGTGAAAAGTACAATTGCAGGTACGAAGGCAGAACGTTTTCCATGACGCTTGTTCCATTAGATCTTTTGCCGATAACAGCAATTTCAACAGCAACACCAAAGCCTGTCAATCGTTCCTTGACCAAACTGATGCAAGGCTCCGTGGTGCACGAACCCTGTATTCTAAGCAAGCTGATATTAAAATGTGTTTCTTTGCGGTGAACATAACCCCATGTCCACACGCTTGGCACTTGCTGAAAACTCCAAACCTTTACAAAGGCTTGGTTAATTTTGGGGAGCCGAACATTGACAGCCACACGCTTGCGAATGCGCTGGTATGTTTTGGAGGAGAAAGCGTGAGGGACGTAGATGTTGTGTTGGATATAAATAAAATCAACAAAGTTACTTATTCGTATTTTTCTGGCTAGCCAAACAATGCCATTATAACTAACACATCAGGCATCATCAGAATCACCAAAGGTTGACAAGCTATCGAGGTCAAATAGTCTCCAGTTGTAATGCATTTTATTACGTATACATGAAGATGATGTGATTAGTGATGTTAATATGACAACCAACATTAAAATGGTGCTGTGTTCCCAATAGTTACATTTTTTCTTATGGCTTTATGCCTCATAGACATTGATACAGGCAGGGACAAGGAATGGGAAGTAATTTGGCCATGGCCTTCTTGAAGGAACATTCCAGCATTAACCTGGAGTGAATTTGGGAAACCATACAAAAAAATCTGGATGGTCAAATGGGGATTCGAACCCGTATCCTTTTGAATATAAGGCAAGAGCTGCTAACCCAATATGCTAGGTGAAAAAAAAGACACAACACATCCAAAAAAATGTTATGAAAGTACACATGATGCTGCAACTTTCTTTGTTTTGTGACACCTGAAATGACACATGGCTCTATTGCCCAAAATATAATCTTTCTTGTGTTGGCGAGCATTTTTTTTTCTCTCTCTCTCACTGATAACCTCCTCCCTACTACCTCCTTACAACCTTGGTGAGTGAAGGGTACTGTGTGGAACGGTATGGTACATTACAGTTAGGGTTGCAACAATATATTGGTCAACCAATAATATTGCATCAAAAATATCGATATTTTTATATGGTTGATACAATAATATCAATATGTTGCAGTGAAATGTCAAAAACTACAAACTCCATAGCACTAACAAAAATCCTGCTAATAAATGTATGTGTAGCAGGGACAAAATTTGACTAAGACAAACACTGATTTAGTAAATTCAATAACATCCTTTCTTGCTCTGTGGTTCCAATACATTTCGTACGCATTATTCGTTCCTTATTAATTTACATACACCATTTATTATTTAACCTATTGAGTTACACTCACATTTGTTGGTTCATATTTCTCTCTGGGACATATTACAATGTTCTAAAGAGGGTAAAAAATATGACCGCATAACTGATGCAATTGCTTATTTTATCAGTGTTGACGATATACCTTTTAATGCAGTTGAAGGCAATAAGTGTTTAATGAAGCACTTACCATTGTTATAAAAAGTTCCTTCTCATCAGACTATCAAAACAAAACTTGATAAAAAGTTTCATAAGTTGTGAGGGAGAACTTGAACAGTGTGAAACATTTTTTAAATTAGTATTACATAGATCTGTTAGAGTAACACAATCTATTTGAAGATTACAGTACATATCATGACTAGTATACTAGTTGGATTAAGAAATGTTCAAAATTGCAAGTAGACATTTACTCAAAGTAGCCTCGTCGGCACCTTCTGAACACCTGTTCTCGAAGGCAGAAGCCACTGTAACTCAAACTAGGAAAGGACTTCATGGGGAAAATTCATGAAAATTATTGTTTTCGGGATATGTTGACCCTGAATATTTCTCCACCTAACACAGCCATCATATTCCAGGTTTCATTTCTGAGAATGAAAAAGTTTCATACCGAAATGTAAATTATGTTTGTCCTTTTTGTGTTTCTCACTGTCCTCCTTCCTTTACCTTTGGTAAGCGGTGAAAATGCCTTCCATATCACTTTTTATTTACAGCTTAGTTATATAATCTACAGCAGTCTTTTATCCAAACGAGGAAAAAAATTAAGCCCATTACATACAAAAACTGCAGACAGAAGAATAACAAAAACTAATACAGTGACAAGTATATGGTAATTTATGGGCATAGGATGTTCAAGAAATAAATACAAATGTATTGATATTTTATTCAAAACTGAATTATCATTGTTAATGATTTTGTCTTTTTAAGCATACATAACACTTCAGGAATCCCCACGGTTGCCAACAGGGTAGGAAGAATGAATTGGTCTGCACAAATTGCTGGAACATGAATTGGTTTGTTGTTGGGAAATTTCAAAAGTGATACCCAATTGAGACTCTGGATGTTTGGGTAGTGGTATCTTCTAGAAACTCACTGAATTTATACTCATTCTTCATGCAGCAGCATCACTAACAAAACACGATGGCTACTCAACATCCCATCTTGCCTTGTAAAAGATTTCTGGCATCCTTGCACTAGGAATGATCAGATTATCATGATGCTTCCCACTGACTTGAAAAACTTCAACCCATCTCAATACATTTTCATGCCAACCAACATTAGAATGGTGCTGTGCTATCAACAGACTCACTACTTTTAACAAAACTGCAATAAAAGTAAAAATGATGCTACAAAATTCATTGTTTCATAGTAACTGAAATGGCATACGGCTTTATAGCCGGATTCTCTTATGCTTCCACTTTCACCGTACTATCTTCTACAAAAAATTTAATCCCTGTAAATCAGCCTGCATAATACACTAGAGTTAAGCTTGATATTCAACCTGCAGGTTGCATGGACCCTTCAGAAGGAGCTATACTTAGCCTGATATTGGATGTAGGGTGGTCAGTGCCCATTCTCCATACCTAACCCAGTAATGCTACCAGGTAAAGGGGACCTGCAGTATAACGTGGAATCTGAGATATGGAAGCTTTCTGGTGTACTTCACATTACACAGCAAGAAATTTGTGCCAAATGAGAAAGTTGGCTAAATGACCTTTGAAAATCCCCATCAAGACAGGGATTCGAACTGGGGACCTTTGGATCTACAGTCAGACACTTTAACCATTGAGCCACCAGCCCACTCATATAAAACAATACTATTTGTGAAAATTGCAACACCAAGGAGGATACATGTGGTTACAATGAAGTTTATTCCAAAGATACAGAAACGTACATGCACTTTGACCATGAGGATTCAGTACGCTGTGAAACAGCCCCATACTACAATCAGAGCCTCTTGACATTTTTGCATGAAATTAAAGAGAGCCTTGAAATGCTCCTGTGTAACACTCTGCCACATGGTTTGTAAGCATACCCACAAAACATTAAATGGTTGCTGAAGGACCAGAACAAACAAGTTGCCAATCCATCACATCCCTGACAAGTTCGATGAGTGACATTTTAGCGAAACATGCAGGCCATGGAAGCAGTGGTATGCATGATCCTTAGAAAAAGACTTGCACATTCCTATCAGTATGTAGCCGGGCATTGTCCTGCTGAAATATGGCATGAGGAACTGCCTGCAGGAAGGAATTGCAGATTGCCCTCAATCCACAGGAAGCCAATGGCACCCCAAACAGTCAGAATTGGTATTTCTCTAACTATGTCACTCAACAATGCAGTCCGCTCGATAGCACTCACAACAGCAGCATTTAAGATGCATGTGGCCAAGTTGAAGTGACTCTCATCCAAAAACTCTACATTTTGTCATCCAGCTTCCCAATGCAGCCTGAGGCATTTGTGTTTTCTGGTCAATGGAAGACGATTCAACGGCATGTATGCTACCAGTCAAAACTTCAGCAAACAGCATCAAACCCATGACCAAACCTGTTGCAGTACACGAACAATATGGATGAAGGTGCTCTGTTGGTTACAGCCATGTGGAAAAGAAGGAAGTCATACGTGCTGTGTCACATTGTGAGGTACAGTACCTGCTTGCCACTGCATACAACCCTCTTCTATCCACTGGTTCCACACACACTTCACTGTTGTAGCAGTGTGCGTAGTACAAACCGCAATGTAACGGTATGACAAACACATTTCCTGGAGACCAATCATTCTACCCAGTTTGAACTCATTCTCATGTGGATATTGTACCCATTTCCATCAATCTGGCATACTAGCACTTCTTTGCATGTTTCCATTTCATTTGGCAGTTCTGCACCAACTGAGCATGGCGTAAAACTGACCTGTCGGGTCACACAAAATCCAGCACTGTTGGGCCTCTGCAATCTTAACTTATTTTTCACTGTTCTATACATCCTTCAGATTTTTGATGATTCACATAAGTCCTTCTGGATGTTGCAGTTTCCAAAAACAGCAGTGTATTTTAAATGAACTATTAAAAAAACGAGACACAAAGCAAGTCATACACAAGCAAGTATTGAAATGAGTAAAATTTGCAACTTGAACCTGAATAGGATAGACACTGTTCTCACCTTCTATTTCCAAATTAATGATTCATCTGAATTATTAAACACTCTGAAGTAAGACTGAAAAGTACTTTATCTGCCTTATTAAGCATGATGCCTCATTGCCCCATCTTCAAGCTTCAATATGTCATGTACTTCTCCCCTCTGTCATAAATTCGTATGGTTGTTGTTGTAACTTTACATAACATCGTGCAAAATAATCTCAAGACATTATCAACTTATACTAGATTTACCCAAAGTTGAATATTATAAACAAAATTTGAATGAAATCTTTGATACAAGGTAGTTTCTGGCAGAAAAATAAAGTAAAATATCTGCTTCATAATTTTTAATTGTATTTACATAATGGGTGAACAAGCAAAGAATTTTACTTGTATAGATGGATCATATTTGGGATTGTAATTAGCTAAATCATTCACATCGATAAAAAAATGCAAGTCACTGCTCATTTAAAAAAAAAAAACAAAAACCTATTAAAATATATTCTGAATATTTCCTAAAATAAAACACGAAATAAATAATTCTTTTACCTTTAGATTTTCTAAAAAATTTTGACAATTTTGTTTTCTTCTCTGCTTGTTGCCGTTTCTTCTCTTCAAATTTGGAAAACCCTGCAATTGGGGACCTTTGATGCCTTTCACTACCATGTTCTCTGAAAGAATTAAGTAGAAACAATAAAACAATTGAGAGATTTTTTTAAAAATTGAAGGTGTACACAAATCACTCAAGAATTTAACAAAATGGATAAGCGCTCCTGGGAAAAAGAAGGAAGAAAAGAAAAAAAACCCAGCAATATCCAGCTTTGGGCAATGAGCCTAATGCTCACATACCATTTAGAACCGAAATATCTGTATGGTTCCCAAAGCAAGCAACATGTCTTGTACAAAAATGACTCCAAATACCTGACTGATCTACAAATTCCAATACAATGCACCAAAAAGAAAGATTTATCAGAATTGAAGGGAAGAGGGCAAAAGCAGCAAAAAACCGCTATAAAACAAAACAAAAAAATTGAAAAAGGACACGGCTAGAAATATTGGGTTTGCGTAATGTTTTTTGTTGCTCCTTCCCTCTTCCCTTCAAGTTTGGTGACTGGTGGACATAGTTTATCTTTACTTTCCATATATAAATATCACCTCACTGTATTTTTTTCTACTCCATTGTTGCTGAGATTTATCAAAATTATTTACAAAAAAGGTTAAACAACAATAAATTCACCATTATATCCTAAAAAGAAAATAAAAAGGTTAAAAATAGCAGTACAAATCATAGATTGCAATGAGGAGGATAAAATTTACTGCACCTTCCATTTTCAATGTAATATCTCAAAACCCAAAAGTTTATTACTAAATCCAAATACTTTAACATGCTTATTAACTCATTGTTTTTTCCATTTAAAGGTACTTTATACCAGCACGGGAAGTATTAACATTAATTACAGTTACTAATGGCATCTCATTCTACAAAAATTATACACAAGATGCTTGTAATGAACTTCTCAAAGCACACTGCAAGATTTACCACTGTGTGCTACCAATTAACTGCCAAGCAGTGGACCATAATAAGGAAAATTAAAAGAGCAAATTAGATGAAAAAAAAAAAGAAGAAAATTCTACACACTACTATTAATTATTTAATTAATATATTCGCCACTTAATACAATAAAGATGGCGACAGAGTTTATGTTGCCGAAATATTGTGAATAAATAATAGTATTACTCAGCTGGTTTCCCGAGAAACATTAATTAAACATACAATACCGAGAAAAACGTTGTTCATTTATAGAATAAAATGCTTTAATTATTTATAATTAATCATAAATGACCCAGATTATAATAATTGTTCAAGAACTGACAGGATGATGAGTACTGATGCATATGCATTAGCATTACTTAGGTCATTACAGTCGAAAGCTGGAAGAGAAAGTGTGTATCTAAAACAACATACTAAAACAGAAATGGTGGTTGGTGAAATTGTGAAATCCCATACAGTAAAAATCTTCTGGCTTTAATGATGTTTCTTCCTATACATAAATACACTCTGACACTAACATTAGTCAATTTGCTCAAATTTTCAAATGATATTTTTGAGAAGAAATCTTTCTTCGCTCAGGATACTGATAGCTCAATGGATAAATTGCTCTAATTCAAAATTCAAAAGGCTCGTGTTTGAAACATAGTGTGTCCATGATTCTTATGACCTTTGCTTTGTTCAAATGAGTTATGCCAAGACACTCCATGGTTCAGATTTCATATTAAACTGTATGTCCAAAGCAAAGAATTGACAGTCTTACCTTAGACATATTGTCTCACCACTCCTCATTCAGGAAAATCTGACCAATCTTCAGTTGGTGTACTAAGTTGAGTTTAATATTAATAATAACAAAACCACTTTATAATTATTTATTTTTGCTTCTGGCTTTACCTCTTGTTGACATCAAGGTCATTAGATGTGGGAAAGGCCTGGGGCCAAGCAATGGGAACAAATTCAGAAATGGCCTTTTGAAAGAACCATACTGGTATTCACCTGAAGTGATTGGAGGAAATCATGGAAAACCCAAACTCAGGCAATGGAGGCAGGTAAGCTGATAGTTGAGTTGGGAAGTGGTATAGAAGTGGTACTGCCTATGAAAAGGCATGTTAGACCAACAGTATAGGGCTACAATAGGCTTTGATGGGTGGATGATCAACAATGGATTAGGAAGAAATGCTGTGACATGATATTTCTGAGGAAAGGGGAAGATAAACTACATTCACCACCCACCACCTAAAGCTGAATGGAGGGAGCAGCAGCAACAACAAAAAACACTCCACTAACACAAAAACCACAATATTTTTAGCTATGTCCTTTTTCAAGAAAACAGAAATATGTGACTAAGATCAAGAAAATGCCCATGGATGACCATGGGCACTTGAATGAGTTCAGTCACATGTTTCTGTTTTTGCCCGCTACCTTCAAATTCGGTATGTGGCTGAGCAGTTTAACTTTAACTATCTCAAAAATACTTTACAAAGGTTGGGAGCAAGTACCTCATATCAAAGCAATGAAAAAGTCCAACAAATCCTCAATTTTTTTATGTTACTGGTGAAAGAAATGTTTACAATGGCATATTACTTGTTTGGCAATGTTAGCTTATTAGTTTAAATGTCCACAATACAGAAATAGAAATATGTCGTTCATGAGTGAACCAGTTCTTTTGAACACTTCCTCTGAAAGAGTGAGTGAACTGTCGATCACTAAAAGTGAATGGTTTGTTTGGCCAGAGTGTCATACAGCACGTGGTCTTGTTTGAACTGACTTCAATCAAATGAGCACCAACAATAAGTCAGTTTCGGCTTTTTCACTGTCCACCATGCATCGCCTGACTGCTGTCCCCTCCACTCATGTTCACACTCTGTTCAACACCACCACACCGGTCGGGCATTGTTTATACATTCCGCTCTCTGCTCTAAAGATCGAAAATAATTAGTTCGTTCGTTCATTCTTCAATCTTTTCTTTCTGGTGATGGGCGAGTCGCTCTCCATTCCAGCACTCAGCGGAACAGTGCCAGTGGTGAACGAGAAATTTAGTGCGATCTGGATGTTATTTCCGCACTGTGCGCTGAATGGCAACTTACACTAAATTGTAAAAAGTGCAAGACAGTGAGCATAACAAACAAAAAGAATCCGATTGTTCAGAAATACAAGGTACACAGTTCAGTTATTGATATGGTCGATTCTGTGAAATATTTGGGAGTAACAGTACAAAGGAACATGAAATGGAGCTTACACATTAATTCGTTAGTAGGTAGAGCTAATTTTAGGCTGCGATTCTGAGATCGAATCTTGATAAAATTGTAATCAACGAACAAAGGAGATAGCGTACAAATGTGTATCCACATTTGGACTACTGTTGTGTCATTTGGGATCCGTTTTGTAAGGGGTTGATTGACAGTATAGAGAAAGTACAGAAAAGAACCACTCAATTCATGACCACTTGCTACAGTCCTAATGAAAGTGTCACAGAACTGATTAGTATACTGGGCTGGGTGTCTCTGATAGATAGACGACACATGTTTCATTTCAACTTATTGGTAAACACGTGTACTCCCACTTTAATTTACGAATGTGGTGAAATAAATCGTCCACCAACCTATTTGAGATGGAATGACAGGAAAGATTAGAGAAATACGGTGCCACACTGATTCTTATTTGAATTCTTTTTTACCCTTGTACCATTTGGAACTGGAATGCACAGCAAAGAGATTAGCTTTGGTGCTGAGCACCTCTGCCATCCACAATTTCTTGAATTGCAGAGTATATGTGTAGGTATAGATGTAGAGTTCATCTGACTGACATACCGATCTACTTCTCTCTCTCTCTCCGGTAAGCTGTATTGTGCAATATGTTCCTTTATCTTTTTAATCTAAATTACAGCTCAGATGTATTTAAATGAACAACCTCCACATTTAAACATCATCATGAGGTGATATATTTTTTGATATTGCTTCATTGTTTAGCGTTAAAGATGTGTCGTTTGCGCAAGGGCGTAGCCAGGTACGGGCAGGGGGGGGGGCAGCTGCCCCCCCCCCTATCTGGACGCGGGTTTGCGCTCGATCAGAGTTCTGCCGAACCGAAGAGTAAACAATGTTAAGTAACTTTCAAAAATTAATTCGGTTCGTTCGATTTAAACCTGCTTTGTACTGCCATTTGCGGGAAAACAGACTTTAGCGAGGTCGGGGCAGCACAACGGGCCACGTAAGGCACTGCTGACGACTCTTAGAACGCTTACACAATGGGCGGTTTCGGCCGCGACGGAAAGTTTTCCGTCGTTCCAGTAGTGGTGCGGGGGATCAAATGGGAGCTTACACACTGGGCTTACACCCACGGCAGAGATGCCGTCGACGGCAGGTATGCAGCCGTGCGCTGCCACTTCACTCGACGGTAATTTGACCGCCCCAATCTAGACAGTGACGCATGTGGTCAAACAGGCGCTTGCACACTCGGCGATTTTTTAACCGCTTCTGCGCTTTCAGTCTGTTAAAGTTAACATTTTTTTAATTTAAAAATCGTAATGTAAGTTAAGTGTTGATGGATACTGATCTTCTCATTTAGTTAGCAATTTTAGGAGACAAAACTTCAGATTCTTTTAAAGATCGGAACGCTACCAGGAACGCTTGGAAAGAAGTGTGCCTTGAAATTAAGAATGATTTTGACGAAATGAAAAATGAGGAAAAATGCCTTTGGATAATAAACTTTTGATCACGTATATACATAAATTTTTAGAGCTTCAACTAGAAGTTGAAAACTGTCGAATCACATTTCATAGAAAGATTTTGATGTTTAATACTATATAACTGTGTCCTTATATCTTAGACATTTGCCAAGGAAAACTTTCAACATTCGAAATTCTGTGGATCGACATTTTTTCCTCTTTTCTTCTTCTTTTGTTCTTCTTTTTCTTCTAACACAGCAGTGACGAATACAGTGAGACAAGGTGTTCAGTAACTTCGGCATCGTCTTCGCCATTTACTTTCGATTTTTCTTTGTAAAGTAATAGTTATTAAAACACTTAACAGATTACAATCTAATCACAAAAGTTTTAACTAGTCGATTATAGCTTGTAAGTATAAAAGCAATATAAACTCAACACTGATAGTTGATTACACAGTGAAGTATATGTATTAGCTACAAATAAATATAAGTCTTAGCCTTTATATGGCATAGTGTATTTTTCAAACTTTTCTTGTACATCTATTCATATTCACCTCAATGAAGCTTTCACCCTAATTAACATCAAATAAATATAGCGGATTGGAATTATATGAAATTAAATGTTTATTTATAGTAGGCCCATGAGAAATCTGCTTACTTCAAGGAGATTGCCAGCATTTCCACACGTCAAATACAATTCATCAACTGGGTATTCCTCTTTTGAATGCAGTACTTAAGTTTCGCAAGCAACTGTCAAAATAAACGTGACAAAATAATTGAAAAACTTGGTGTCCGTCGTTCCTCAAATATTCTGTTTTCCTTTGGCTTTTTCTTTTCCTATTCTATGGCTATGGAAACCCTCCAAAATAACAAATTTAAAACTTAACTACGAAGTAATAAACACCAAATTAATTAAATTAACATTCTAATTTCACAAAATGAAACTCAGGTCATTAAAAGAAAGGTACTGACGTCCGACCACGACATCTTTTACCAGCTCTTCATAGCAGCGAAAATTTTACCGCTGTAATAGCAGCAACAGTTCTAACGCCGAATATGTAAACACCTCAAATTCTGTAGGCGGCGACGGTTAAGTTTCCACTGCGGTGAAAACCGCACAGTGTGAACCGGCCTTAAGGGATTGTGCATAAACTACGTGGCTCGGTCTAGAGGGGGAGGGGTTGGCTGGAAAGCTACACTGGGCTACTTAAAGGGGGGGAGGGGAATTCCGAGCCAGGCCACGTAGCTTTTCTTTCATATTAAGATACAGAACATACAGAAGCATGTGAATAATTATTTCCAGTCATTTTATTATCCCCGCTTGTAATTTATGATAGCCTGACAAGAGAAAACAGTACAAAAATGACTTCAGGAATCATTGTAAGAAAAAGCTACGTGGGGGGGGAGAGACAAAAGCCACGTTGGGCTACATGGAGGGAGGGGGGTTCACAGGAGGCCAAAATGGAGCTACGTGGTTTATGGACGGTCCCTAAGCTGCGTATCGAGTATGAGCGGCTGCTGCGCTAGCCATGATTCGTGCGCGCTAAACCGGTTATTTGCCGCGCGAACCATTTCTGTTGAAGAGCGCGCTTGCGCGGCAAACTATCCAGGCACGTTCTTTTTGTGAAGCCACCGTGGACATTTCACGTGCGCGAATAGCCGCAACTTTGACTGTGATTCGACACACTGTATACTAGAAACCTAAACGAAAAATGATTTGGTGCATACGGAAATTGTATTTTTATTGAATACAGTATGGCGAGAAACTCATGGAAGACATTAGATATGAAACCATCGAGGATACAATAAACAAATTTTACGAGATTGACAATCGTAGAGTTTCTAAAATAATTAATTGAGCCAGTGCACTCAATTTCGGGAGGCATTTCAGTTACTGATAAATGCTGTGACTTCAAGATTTCTATTAATTGGAGATTCGTGTACTAGCCTGCATTACCTTTTTCGAGTTTCAAAACAATCATTTATTTGAACAGTTTCAGATGTTTCTGACGCACTATGCGAAGCTCTGAAAGAATGATCAAAGATAAGGTAATAGCACCCGTTGAATACTAATTTTTTTTATTGCTATTCAATTTTCTGTTGCCATTCTTAACGAGAACTTACTCCTTAATTAGGTAAAGTGTATTATGTTGATTCTGTCATTTGGCGATTCTATAGATTCGTTGATTGGAGTTTCAAGTGACGGTTGTGGTAGTCTGAGTGTGATTAGGCTGCACATTTGCTATTACACAAAAAAATTTGGCACTGTACAATTGTATTAAAAGGCGGCCATTTTTGTTATCCATGGCAACAAACTGTCGCTGTGCCGCGCAAGCCAACTCTAACAAAGACATCCCGTCTTAACTGCGATTAAATACCGATAGATTGCAGGCTGACTCGACCCGCACACAATGCATCCGATCCTTTATACTGTGATATAATCAGAGAGCGCACTAATAATCTGTTCTTAAAAGTAATTAATTTTTATTTTCCATAAGGCTAACGATGGCTTTTAATATAGTATCATATACAGTACATAAAAATTACGACTTTTATTTAAAAAATATAATTATCTGTATTCGTTTGTATTTTATTTATTTTTATTACTGTGAAGCGATTGTGAAAAAGTCGATAGTGTAAGAGCTAATTTGTGACAAAATTATTTATTACTCTTGACTTTACACTATATTTGTCCTAGGTGCTCGGATATGAGTTGGGTCAGTCCAAGGGTCAAGTTGTTTCTCATTCTGTGGTCGTACCTATAATGCTACAAACTGTGTTACAGCCCAGCTGCTGGGTACCTGTCCTGAAAATAATTTTCTGTAGATCCTAAAGCCACTAATTTGAAATTAAAATTTAATCATTGTAGCTTGCAGACTTACTTGCCTCTGCTAGTATAGTCTAATTAATTTGTTACTCGAACTTTCTGTCACTTTAAAAATATCCATGAAAATTACAAAAACATGCTTCATCACATTATCATCAATCAGCAGCTAACGATTTTAAGAACTTCTTGGAGAAAATACCGGTCTCTGTAATGATGAATACTGCTCACCAGAAGGAAGTAGAAGACAATCGATAAATCGTGTCCTCTATAATATCTTTGATTATTTTCTGTGTTACACCGTACAAATAACTTGCCTTGAAGATGTAAAGAGCAACATCAGGGTGTTCTTGAATACCTGCTGAGACTAAGAATTGATTCAAGTGTTCTGGTTTTGAAACAGCATATTGAAAAATTTAAGAAAAATGACATATATATCTCCCCACAGATTCAAAACGAAATCATTGCCCTGTGCGGCTTGTTAGTTAAAAATGAAATTGTGCAGGCCGCAAAGAAGGCTTATACTTAAATTGTGTTGGCAGATGAGTCGTGTGATATAGCTGTGAAAGAACAGCTTTCCATAAAAATAGTTTTACTGACGAAGATAAAATAAAATCCGCCAAAAATTATTCAGATTCGTAGAACCGATGGATTTAAATGAGAAATTATAGCATTAGAAATCGACAGGTTTTTAGAAAACGAAGGACATGGGCCTAATAGTTGTGTTAGCCAAGGATGTGAAGTGTGTTCTACATTGGTGGGTGATATTGATGGGGTTCAAAGTTTTTTAAAGAGAAATATAAAAAAAGCCTTGTGTTTTCATTGTGAAAGCCACAGACAACATGGTTGTAAATAATTTAAATCAAATTACAGAAATATGGAACACAATTTGAACCACAGAGTACATCATAAACTTTTTACAGAGAAAGTACGTGCAAAATATTTCAGCTTTATACGAGACCCACTGGTCTAAAAAATGTACGTGTTTTGCTATTTTTAACAAGAATTTTGAAGACATTGTCAAAGGACTTTCGAATTTTTCTAGGGAAGAAAATGATGCGGCGAGGAAAGGTGCTTACCAGTTATAGTGCGCTGCTACTAAGTCGGAATTCATTATATGCGTTGGATTGAATACTCAGGATTACTGGAACCTGTTGCCACTGCGTAAAAATCAAAGACGATCGACATGGGAGTAATACCTGTCATAAAAGATAATCGCAGCGACGAGGACACGGAGAGCTAAAATATTTTAAACACATCTACCAGTACTGCAGCTGCCATTGAAACCGATTTGAAAGTCCGGCGCATTGTATCTGTCCAACAACGTCGTCCCAATCACCCTTCTCAATCTCTATACGATTTTTGAAAGGAATCTATTTGCATGCCTTATTTAAATTCCTTGATAGCTTCTCTGGAGTAGTGTTTTTGGATTATACATTGCGCTTTTACATGCTTTGTTTTAAATTTAACTCTAGTTATTTAGTAAATAGTAAATTATAGTAAGTATTTAGTTTTAGATCAATTTACATGTATCACAGAAAATCACGTCAGTTTGAAAAATAATCTGTTTATCTAATAAGCGCTGAAATTATCACTTTATTTGCAAAGAATTTCATATATAGCCAGCAGCCGAGAAAGCCCTTTCTGCCTCCTCATTCGTTGGTTTGATTGAAATGGTCATAAATAAAAAACTTTTTGAAAAACTTAACAACTTTCTGAACTTTTTTGAGATCATCATATCTGGGAATCACGTCAGTATGTGGAATATCCAGTGCTACGATCACGCTTTGTGCTTCAATTGTGGCGTCAAGGTCATTGTGGTCTACGTCCGAGTGAAAGTTTTTTCTATGCTCTCAATTTCTTTCAGTGTTTTTTTTTTGGGGGGGGGGAGGGGTATAAAACATCGACAACTGCCAATTGTGTGCTGTGTGAAAAGTACAATTTCAGGTACGAAGGCAGAACTTTTTCCATGACGCTTGTTCCATTAGATCTTTTGCCGATAACAGCAGTTTCAACAGCAACACCAAAGCCTGTCAGTCGTTCCTTGACCAAACTGATGCAATGCTCCGTGGTGCACGAACCCTGTATTCTAAGCAAGCTGATAATCAAATGTGTTCCTTTGCGGTGACCATAACCCCGGGTCCACACGCTTGGTACTTGCCGAAAACTCCAAACCTTTACTAACGCTTGGTTAATTGTGGGGAGCCCAACATTGACAGCCACACGCTTGCGAATGAGCTGGTATGTTTTGGAGAAGAAAGCGTGAGGGACGTCGATGTTGCGTTGGATATAAATTTTTGCTTAACCTATATTTATCATAAAAATTTAAACGAAAACGAAAATATAACGAGAAAGACGGCGAAGAAGATGGTGGATGTTAAAAATCCATAGAAACCATTCACGGTACAATTTCATTCATGTAACTATGTTTAGTATGTAGTTTCATGTATGTATTTCATTTATTATAATTAGGGTCCTATATGAAATTATTGTTTTATAATTGAAATTGTATAATAATTATTGTTTTTACAGTATTATAATGTCTATACCAATTATTTTTTGACTGCAGAGAATTTATGGAAAATAACTTTAATGAGCTACTTTATGACTTTTATTTTGCTTATGGCTTTACGCCTTGTCAGCAACGAGGTCATTAGAGGTGGGAAAGGACATGGGGCAAGGAATGGGAATGAATTCGGATTTGGCCTTTTTCTGAAGGAAGCATCCCCGCATTCGTCTAGAGTGATTTGGAGAAACAATGGAAACCGCAAATCTCAATGCCCGGATGAGGATTCGATCCGGCGTCCTGTCGAATGCGAGGCCAGAGCGTTAATTGCTCACCCACTACGCTCGGTGACCACGCTTCTTTATGAGCCATCTTGATAATTTCTGCTGTAAGAGATATGCTGATTTTGAATATTAGCATTCAAGGAATGTGAAATATCGTTGTTGAACCAATTACTCATTTTTCCTGCGGCATTTCTATCACAACAAACAGGAACGCATGACTGTCCGCCATCAGTGTACAAAGTGTATGAAGTCCGCAGAACGAGTAGACGCTTTACAAGCACTTGCCGCAAACTTTCTTTGATTTGTGCCAAAAAACAGACACTCGATTGGATCAGCCACAAGTGCCAGCCTACACAAGTCAAGTTAAACGCTCTATCAACACGATTCAATTTGTGACGGCTTGACGAGGTTTAGCAAGCGTGTGGTCCCACCTTAAATATAGGTGATTTTTTTTTGGACGTATACTCATCAAACATTCGACGAAAATATTCGCAATTGTTTCTTGAAATATTCAAACTGAACAATTATGTCATTTGACAACTTTGTTATCATAGATCTTATAGAATTAGCAGAATTAGGAAATAGTAATCCACTTTTTGAAAAGAAATGACTGAAATACAATGAAGTACAGTTTATGACAAAAACATTTTAACACATCATTTATGCACCAGATTTTGAAATATCTGTCAATAGCTGTAACCTTCTTTTTGTATTGTTTTTACTTACTCTTCAGAAACAACTCTAGTTGTATCTATTTTGTGTGTACGATCTGGGAGCTAGTTTTGCAATAGGACGACATTACTCAAATTACAGTACTGCACACAACACACATTTGTTGCCGTGAGTCAATTGTCAACTTGAAGGATACAGTTAAACGGGGCGATACAACCGGTAAAGAACGTGTCGGACCGGAAAATCACGACAAGGAGACACAGTGACGAAGACTGAAACATGTTTTCACCCCATTTTACGGATTTCGGATCCGCTTAATTAGGTGCTGGATCCGCTAGACTGCCAAATGATGCCGGATCCCAAATTGCTGCAATTCAGTCCCTAGCTACATCCCAGCTAAAGTTTAAGTAAGTAATTGGTTGATTAAAAAAAAAAAAATAAAAACGATGTTTCTGCCAATGCTACAAGTTAAAATTGTTTGATTATGAAGTCGCACTATAGTATAAACTATGGAAGGACAAAGGTATGACAACAGAAAATCTTAGAGAACTAGACCTTATGAAAGAGTTAACTAAGATGGAAATATTCTAGAGATCCAACTGACCTGTCTGTTATCAGTTTTCTCTTGCCTGCCCCCCCCCCCTTAAACAAAATCCTGGCTACGCCCTTGCGTTTGCGAGTGAACTGGTCTTTCAAAGCTGGGCAAAGTTGCACAGAAAAAGGAAGTAGGCCACTGAGCGTAAAAAAGTCTCAAATATTATTTGTGAACAGTAACTTGCATTCGATTTAAGGCAAAAAGATTTGTGAAAGTGCTAGTACTTTGTGTTCGTTCCTATAAATAAATGAATGAATTTATAATTAACCGTTCTTTATTATTATCAAAGTACCCTCTCAAAAATTTCCAGGAAACCCAAAAGTATTTCATTGATGCTTTGAAATGGCCTTTTCTACGAGAAAATAATTGGTAGTATTTAATGGAGGGAGAATATTTCAGGATAGATAGAAAAATAAATGAAACTAATCGCCTGTGAAATTAATGTACAAAAACGATCTAAATGTAAACAAAGCGAACAGACAGCACTCTCAAAACGGAAATTACCATTATTTTTATTTAAAGTGAGCTAGTGAACCATTCAAAAGAACTAGTTCTTTTCACTGCTCTTTTTAGTAAGTCACTTTGCCTACCTCTATACAGAAACACATAACAAATGCTTAAGTGTCCTCTGCCAGCTTCTACAGATGAATCCGCTTATTGGATCAAGGACTGTCACATCCTTTCAAATGCTCTTGGATGTTATCAAATTGTTTCGCAGGCATCCATGAGAAAGTGATGCAACATTTCTTTATTTGGAGTGCGCTGCATATACCAATTGTTTTCAAATGACCTCCATGGATAAAAATCCAAAGCACTGAGGATTTTTTTTTTTATGGCCTGGAAGAACATATGGATCTAATAGACAGTCACCTGCAATTCTTGCCTGCACGATAATCCTAAACTGATGCTGATGTCTGGCCAAAATTGTATCACAAGGATTTTCATTTAACTTTGAAGTACCCTCCAACTGCAAGATGTACTACATGCTATAGTTGCCTGTCGTGCTGAGACTGGATCTTCTTCGACAACCTATAGAATGTGTTGTGCTTGTTCAGGCATATGAGCATTGTGACGCTACGGATCCTGTCTCAGCAACGCATTGATAAACAACACCAAAGATTGGATGACTTGACTGCCTTCAGTCTAGAAATTACACCACATAAAAACATGCAACCTTGCATCCACAGCCATTTGTGTAACCGTACATAAAAATCATATCTGGCAGTCATGAAATGAATATTCCAATGAGATTAAATGGAGCACTATTACTAAGGATTGCAATCCCACAGTGTTTTCAATCCTGCATTTATGGACTGCAGGATTGCTTAATCCCACAGGATCCAGCAGAGTTTTTGAAGTGTTATCAAATTAAATAATAAACATTAATTCCTTGAATTATCAAATCAACTTTAATGTTAAATAATAAAAATCAACAGTTAACAATATTTTAATTAGTAAAATAGCATTAGTTTAATAATTTCTAGACTACCTCAAGTATACCTGGCCCTTTTTACACTTTTATTTAAATCTAATTCTAGTAATTAAGTAAATAATCAAATATGGTAAGTATTCAGATAACATTACATGCCATACAGCAAACCGCATCAGTTTGAAAAATAATCTATCTATTAATCAGTCAAACTATAATTTTATTTCGAAAGAATTACGTATATAGCCAGCGGCTGAGAATGTCATTTCTGCCTCCATGCACTTTGGTTTCATCGAAATGATCATAAATTTTTTTGAGACCATTATATCACAGAACAGTACAGGGGTCAAAGGCATTAACAATTGTTGTACTGTTACAAATAATGAAACAAACATGGCAAAAACTGAAACGATCAAATATGTAACAACTTGTTATTAAAAAAAAGCATTTTAATTATAATGGACAAGCACTCAGATGAAGGAATCAGTATAGATACAGCAAATATGAACACCATATATTGCTAGGAAATAAAGATGCTAAAAAGTGGGATAAAATTAAACATCTGGAAAGGAGAATAATCACAGCTTACCAAAGCAGTGCCAAAATGTGGATAGTCACAAACACACATTGAGCATTGAAATTTTCAGGTTTATATCAATTCTTGAACATTAGAGTGAGATATGATGGTGGCTGGCAGCTAACTGGAGGCTCAGATCATTGGTCAGCAGCTCATGATGGGGAAAAATCAACATGACGAGAAGTATGGTGGGAGTTAAAAGGCATAATACAAAGCATTGTAAAATTTGAAAGATATTGCGAAAAAAATTGGAGGGAGAAACAGTTGGCAGAAAATATATTGCAGTATAATTTTTGTATAAATATAAAATATAAATAAAGTTAAAAATGGAATGATATGACATATTACTTAAAAACCAGTGGTGGTGACTGTTGGTTCATGTGGAAAGAGGTAGAGGGGATGGAGAATGAGTGTAAAAGGAAGCTTACTATGTGTTATCCTAAGTTAAGACCTGATAGCTGTCTAGTACCCAGTTTGTACTGGTAAGCCAGTTCCTACCTTCTGAGTTCAGAGATGCTGCTTTCATCTGAGAGGACTCTGATGGCACAGATGGAGAAACCAGAATTTAAATTATAGGATCATAATTGGTGGCATGATAAGATACTGAGTGGTCAGAGTTCTGAGTAAACATCATTTATTCTAATGGACAGTGAATTCATGGTAAAACCTGTGTATGAGGCTGGGCTATGGTTGCAGGTGAGTGGGAGGATACACATTTGGCAAGTCCTATATACGGAAGCTTCCCCCAATTACTTGATTTGTAAAGATGACAGGATGTATGTTGCACAATTTGCACCAGGAGCTGTTACAAGGAAAATAGTCTTGGGGCTGTCTTTTAAGATGGGGAAGAACATGTTTGTGGACTAGGAGTTGGCTGAGATTAGGAGGAATGTAATGGGAGGGTCAAGGAGGATTTTGGGAACAGGGGATTTCATTTTTGAGCAGGCTCGAAGGAATTATAACATTACTGAAAAACTTGGTTATTTGCTTCAATGATCAGGACTGTACTATGGTTGGGTTTCTGAATATTTGGAATGGTTGATAGGTTGAGCAAGTTGTGACATGGCACCCAGAAAGTTTTTTTTGAAATAAATATGGCAGGTAATTGCAGGATATTAGAGCTTGGGAGATATTGCAATACAGTGTGAAAGTCTTCTAGATTGAACATTTATGCATCCCACGAATGCCAAGGCTGTAGCGAAGGGAGCATGTAGTGTGATAATGATGGCAACTGGTAAAATGTAGACACTATTAAAGATTGGTAGGTTTGGTGTGGACAGATGAATTGAGGTGGCCATTAAAGAGGCACAAATCCAAATCAAGGGAAGTGGTATGTGTGTGAGAATAGGCCCTTGTGAAGTTAAGGGTGTTAAATGTATTGAGACTGTGAAGCAAATAGAGATCATTTTCCTCATGGGCCCAGATCATGAAAATGTCATCAATCTGAGTCAAAGGAGGTGTTCCCAGTGCACATTATCCAGGCAGCTTATGAAGAAGGGGCTACAAATCTGATGATAAGTTTAGCCCTTAAAGGAGAAAAAATTGTTGATAAGTATCAGGTGGGACAGGGTGGTGAGGAATGATGTTCTGGGAAGGTTGTTGGGTGCGAGCTTGTCTAGAAAATGTTCCTTGGCATTAAGTCAATGGCAGTGGGGAAAGTCAGTTTATTAGGAAGTCACATCAATTGTTGCTAAGATAAAGTAGGGGGAAATTGGCATGGGCACAGCAGAAATATGGAAGAGGAAATGTGTGTGTCTTTGATATGGGATGGAAGCTGGCTAACAAAGGGTTGAAAGTACTGCTCAACCAAGGCAAAGATAAGTTTGGTCAGCAAATCATATGCAATAAATATGGAGAGTTCTGAGTTACCGGGCTTAAGGACTTTGGGAAGGAGATGAAGAGTAGGGTTGCATGGCATTCTAGGAGTAAGTAGTGAGATATACTGAGGGTTTAGGGGTTGGAAAGGATTGTTGAAATGTATAAAATCCTCTATCCTCTTGTTGACTGCAGGTGTGGGGAACCAGCTGAGGGGGCAGAAGGTGTTAGTATCGGACAATTGATGGAGAGCCTCAGTCATGTAGTCACAACAGTCCATGACCATTATTGTAAGGCCCTTATCTGCTGAAAGGGTTAGGTTTCGATTTGAGGAAAGCTCCCTGATGGCCCATGTTTCGGTTGGGTTAAGCCAGGCTGGTGGAAAAGAGGTCTTGGAACATTTGTAAAGGGTGGTTCTGAGCAAGAAATTGATAAGCAACTCGCTGGATGACCCTTTCAGATAATGCTGATTACAACTTAATTAGTTCTTGAATTAACAGGTCACTGTCATACAGATGCCTGGTGATTTGTTAACCTTTCGCCAAAGAATGATTATTAATATAATTTATGAATGGATTTATGAGTTCAACGAATTAACAGACCGATGACACTTTTCATTTAGCTGTTTTTATTTTGACAAAATCTTCATAATAAAATATGGATAGGCATCAACTTTGTCAACAGAACTACTTGAAAATCATTCCTGCTTGATGACTTAAATACAATTACCAAAACTTCTACGGCTCAACATCACCACCAGTTTAAATAGCCACTAGAGAAACATCAAGAAGCCAATTAAAGATGCCGTCAAATGTTTCTCAAATACGAACAATCACGTTGACATCAAATTTATCCAAAACCAACTACAACATCACTCACAAACATTAGGAAATACTTAAAATTGAAATTAAAGCTATTTACTTGAATTTAAAAATGAAACAGGCAACTTAAAACACTCCAAATAGTTGAAAATCGTCATAAAAACACCATTGCTTATACAAGCATTCAATTAATATTTCACACATTATATCACTTCTAATCAAATTACACATCATTTATTGAGTAGCTTTCCACAAAAGTAATAGTAATGCATATGAAAAAATATACAAATTAATAATTAATCAACTTTCATCTCTGTATATTTAATTCCCAAGTTTAGAATTGACAGAAGGCTGGGTTTGCGGGCTGTTGCAACCCGTTCCCCAGGATTCATGAGATTTTACACAATTAAAATTGAATGATTCCTTCATGAAATTATTAAAGTAGTCGGAACATAAAAAGTTTAACACATCAAATCATAATTAATCAATTAAAGTACTTAACACACACAACCAACCATTTTATTCAACATCTGTTTACATTTTACGACTCGCATACTGATACAAAAAATAATTACCCATTTATAAATCAGATTATTCACTTACAGGTTGTAATGTACCATTAAAGAACAAAGAGTGAAAGACATGTGTGCGTGCCTCTGGTTTTTTTTTTTTTTTTTTTTTTTTTTTTTTTTTTTTTTTTTTTTTTTTGGTGGGTTTTGCAGGTGTGCAGGTTTGTGCAGTGTCGGCCCTAAGAGCATAAGCAACATCTGCTTGTCGCCCATTAGGAGTGACGAATTGCAGAACAGATGGGTGACACGGACCACAGCTGAGGACGGGACCGGATGCCTGGATAGCCTTCAGTAAAGAAATAAAATAAAAAGGAAATCTGTATCCAAGAATGAAGCGTGGGACAGAGCCAAAGTGTACAGCCAATCGGGGCAATTTTTAATATTATTATTAACTAAGGGCGGTGTGTTCCATGTCTGGGAGCCAACCAGCAGAAAGAGCTTTCCTCCTAATATGGAGATTGGAGAACTGCCTCAAAATAGAGTGGAACATGAGGCTGCACGGCACCGCGGAACAGAGTGGACACGTGGTTGTCCACTTATAGGGGAACCGAGCCATCTGGGCAGTCAGCCATGCCATATGGAGCTGCCATTCCTTCACCTGGAGTGTCGGGCCGGTCACCGACTGGACAACTAGATTCGTCTACACGGTAATAACAATTCAAGAAAGAGAAGCTTTTGCATCAACATTTGTGCCCTAGTGAATGCCCTGACTTAGACAACACTCTTACTCTACAGAGAAAGTTTATGTACCTTTGTGTTTTGAAAATAAAATTAAACTTTGTAAATTTTTGTAAAGTAAAAAAATCCAAGTGCTTAATTAAACCGTAAAGTCAGATTGTGAACCTTGTTTTCACTATGTCCCATCCAGTCATATAATATGTCACTTAACTTGGTAAAAAATTCCACTGATTAAATAATTCATGTTCAAATTATCATAATTTGAGATCTGGATGTCACTTCTCTCATAATAGGGAACACTCCAAAAGGAATCTCTGGCACCTGCCTGATTTTGAAATATTGAAAACTACTTGTAAATTAATAACAGGAAGTAAACGGCGTCGAGAAGTCGCTCTCCTCAACATAGGGAATACTTCTAAGTTCACTTGCTTAGTTTTTGTTGTAATTATTTCAGTACCTGGGTGACCGATCTTTGCTCAGCATCTTTCGATTTCTGCTCAATATGCAAGATTTTGAATAAAGTTTGATTAAAGTAAAACATTTTTCTTGAAAGCTTCCCAGGCATCTTGAGGTGCACAGTTCCTTGCTCTATCCCAAGAGAAGCTTAACTAACATCAGTAGGCATACTGGTACCTGAAACTTCTATGAGATGAGGGTAGTACAGTTTCTGAGATAGCAAATACTAGAATTACTGGGGACTGCACCACTATCAAAAAAAAACCTACTCGAAACTGCTACTAACCTGCTGAAATTTGGATTAACTGCTTAATTATAATGTCCTCTTCATGTTTTGCACTCTTATTTTACAAAAATTCACCACAAATTAAACTGAAAATGTCGAAATATGAGAGGGACACACAACTATTAGTTTCCACCATTGCTGCAAAATCAATGACAATATCTGAAATGTTGGTTAAATTCTTTGTTCTAATATTTTCTTGTTGTTTAAGCTTCCTTTCGTTTTAAAAAGTCACAGAATATTTACAAATAGAAAATATATGTCTAAGATGAAGCACAACAACACTTGCCATCTTATATCGATACAAGCAATCGGAGGCAATCGATTGCTTCTGTTGTAAACAAATACAACATTTCCTAAATGCATGCCGCAAAGAAAAATATTTTTTTTTTCTCCCTTTGCCCAGGCCACATTTAAACTTAACCATGTCATCTATGACAAAACAAAACTGTTTAGGTTGATATAAGCCCTGTACCGAAAATTTTTATGTCATTTTTGCAGTGCTGGTAGCATTTTGCAATTGCGCAACCTCTCATATTTCCACATTTTTAATTTAATTTTGTTGTGGATTCTCCGTAAAATACGAGTAGAAAATGTGAGGAGAACATTATATAAAAGCAGATAATCCAAATTTCAACAGGTTAGTAACAGTTTCGGGAAGGTTCTGAAAGTAATGCAGCTCCCAATTCAGCCAAATTGCTAATGTCATTTCTGAGATCCTCTGGTTTACCACCTCATAAATTGCTTTTATAGAAAAATGTTATTAATATGTTAAATACAAATCTTAAAGCTAACCAGGAATTAATTAATGGTGCAAGATTCATGTTGATTCACTTAGACAAGAACATCAGCAGGGACTCATTCTCTCTGATAAAACTATGCTCATATGTTGCATTAACCTCACATCTTCTGATCAACCGTGCCTTTCCAAATGGTAAGAAAACAATTCCCAATAGAAGTAACCTTCATTATGAACGTTAATAAGCAAAAGGTCAGACACTTTGAAAAGCAGGATTCTATTTATCAGAACCTGTTTTTTTGTATGGACACCAATACTTGGCTTTTTCACAAGTATATTCATTAATATTTATTTTTGTGTTAATGACACATATGGTCAGAAAGTCAAAGATGATCACATTATAACTGTTAATATTGTTTTCAAATAAGTTTTGTAAAGTAAAGAAGATTGAAAAAGGACACCTGACAAAGCCAATATTTTAAATGCTTTACAACAAAACATTAATGATAATGACTTTTCACAGTAAAACTGATAATCAAAATACCTTTCAATAATAAATACTTGCATTTACTTATTTCCAAATTATTATATTACCATTTGTTGACTGACCACGATACTATTCGCACAGGTCAGCTAGTGTAAAAAATTATTTTTTTTAATGATATGAGAGTTCCATGCTGTAACCAAAGACAACTTAACTAATATCGGTCAGCTTACTGGTACCTGAAACGTCAACAAGATGGTGTTAAGGCGGCTACAGACGATCCAATTTCAGTCCCAATCTGCAGGGGCCCTGAAGATTGCCATGTAAGTTGGGAAATTGGGTCTGGTATTCCTGATAGCGGGAGATTGGCAGATCCCGCAAACAATTTACAAATTGTCTCTGCAGACAGGGAGCAAACTGAAAAGTGCGTAGTACAATTGCAATGACTGAGACAACTTTGGCTCAGTCAGCTTGGAACAGCGAGCGCATTAGTCATGTGTGTCATTAAAAATGTCTAAAGAGAAAGATGTGTGGTTGAATATTTTCGAAATTTACAAGAATATACCCCAACAAAAACTACACAAACCGCAAAATGTGGAAGAAGGATTTCAAGTTTTGCTCGAAATTTACAAGGAATTGGACCAAGAAGTAACACTCGCAGTATTTTTTTCCTCCTTAATGTAGAGTTTTATATATTTGTAGATAGTCCAACATGTTTCAGGAATAATGTCTGAAAGCATTTCTGGTGAAATCAGGGAACTAAACTTCATCTCTTCATAGGTTTGTCTACTTGCCAAAAATTGCAAAGGAACGACTATTTGTTCTCTGGTGCTTATACTTTCACGCATTAGGGTATTTATATAAATAATGGATCACCAAGTGGAATGTCTCTGCAAAACTTTGAGAATTTACTCTCAGAAATCTTTTAAAATCTTCTGGCTCTAGGCTTCTCAAAAACGTTCATATAACATAACTATTTTCTTAATAAAATCCATTTCTTCACCAAATATCTTGGTTTTCTCTCAGTACAGGTTATTGTTAAAATTATGTCTTCTTTTTGTAGCTTTGGTATAAAAGAAGCCATTGTTAAGCACTTGTGAATAGCAGTCATGCTATCACAATGTAAACTAAAATTGGGAGCAGAATTGTGATGTGTGGAGGATAGCCCCATATGATTGCCCAGCTGATCGCCCCTGTTGATTGGGACCGAAATTGGCTTGTGTAAAGCCGCCCTTAGAGCCATTTCTAAGATTCCAGATACAAGAATTGCTGATTTTTTGTAAAATTGAATTTTTGTACTGAAGACACCTATTTAGGCAAACTTAAAAAACAAAATATCATCTAAATATGAATTTTAATCAAATCGTTAGAGTCATTTGCAAGATTCCAAATATATACATACATACAAGAATTGCTTGTTTAAAGACATAAGATTACATAATTTAAACTTAATACAAAATCACTTATTTACTTCAAGCTATACACATTCTGTCAGTCTGATGGTAACAATCATTTGTTTATTTTTAACAAAAGCTGATTATTGGCTGTCATTGCAGGGTTGGCAACCGCAACATTGTAAATGTACCAAAAGTCACTAAGCAATTTAATTTAATACACACAACAATCCTTTCCCAAGATAAGCTTTACAAGAACTGACTTCAAAATAAATAACAATAGGATACCCCTCCCCGAGACAACGCCGCAAGGCTGGCATGAGTTCAGCTACTTACTTCTTTTAACTTGACAAAATACAACCCGAAATACAATATTTTCTGTGTTTGTGTGTTGTTTTGTGTTGCTGCTGCCCTCCTCCGTTAAACTTTGGTGAGTGTTTGGTGTATTTTATCTGTTCTTTCCATATAAATATTGCCTTGTAGCAGTTCTTTCCTTCCATTGTTACCAGTAAGTTGTTAAGATTTATTTTTAGCATCCTTCATTTTCACTGAGGTCATTATTTCAGCCGCATGTATGATGTGTCAGCTGTTAAACTATCAATTTGCATCATAGTTAACAAAAAAGAAAAATGTAAGAACCCGTGAAGCTTTTGGGCCAAATTTATTTTGTGATGAATGATGACAATGATATGCGATACAGGAAATGTATTAATTCGCATGTGATTAAAGCTTTGATTTTATAGTGGCAATATTAGCAGAGATTGTGGTTAGGCTGAAGTGCAAACTGAATGATGTTGGCAACTAAAACATTTTGCTATAGCACAGGAAGTGAGAAATTACACTGAGCTTTATTTCATAATAATTCTATTTAGTTAATCAACTGTAAAGAAATAAATTGTCAGAACACTCCATTAAACCAATGCCACAAAACCTCTCAAGGTGTTGTTGATCTAAACCCATCACTTCTGATAGGCTTTGAGGCTAGTATGAATAAGAATTGGCATAAGAACCACCACATTGGATCACAAAGGTACGATGGTACTAGCATCAAATCCTGGTACCCATGTACTGGACATCCTGAATGAGATTTTTGGGTGGTTTCCTGCAATTATCAAGGCGAAAGCTGAGAAAGTCCCAAATCTTTGCCTAATAAACTACACAATTTATTTTTAAAGAGAGATTTTCCTCATTACAGAGGTTTTACTCCAACACAACAATAAAAAAACTCGGAACACAGATCTTGACTTCATCTTCTCAAAATATTTCGAACTTGTATATCTTCCTCTTCTGCACCAAATTATCTTATTTCTGTTTTTACACTTTGGAGCCAGGTGAACATGGGCCTTCCTCTTTCCCTCCTTCCTTTAACTTGCCGTTCCTGTACTAGTTTTGATATCCTAGTGTCTTCCATCCTTCTTACATGGCCATACCATTCCAGTCTTTTTCGTTCTGAAACTTCATACATTTCCTCTTTCACTGCCATTAACCTTATTATTTTGGTATGCCTTACTTTCTCTTTTATTGATATTCTTGACGATCTTCTCCAGAAATCCATTTCTAATGCTTTCAACTTCTTAATGTTTTTGGTTGATTGGCCAGGTTTCTGATCCATATAAGACTATACTTTCCAACAATGATTTAAATATAATTATTTTTGTTCTATTCATGACATTCTTGCTCCATAGAAATGAATTGAGCATCCCGATTACTTTCCGGCCATTTTTTGATTAATTTCCATATAAGATAGCAAAAATTATTTACCTTTACCACACGGGTACTATACAATTCACAAGCAAACAATTAACTTATCACACACAGAACATAGTTACCTGTTTCACAGACAATGGTAACACAGTTCCTCCATCAATAGTGTAAGTGCTCCAAATCTGATACCTCCAGTTATATCACAGGTAGGACACATGACCTCCCACTTTTTTCACAGTTACACACCAGATGCCTGTGCAAAGGTGCCACGTCTCACAGGCCGCCAGGGCCAACACACACACACACACACACACACACACACACACATTAATAGGGGAATAAACCACCATTTGCCTCAAATGATGTCAAAGCAGCAACAACATGAAACATTGTAATTATCAGGCATATAACCCTTTCTCAGCAGTATAACATGATGCACACAAGGTGGGTGTTAGGAGCAAATTGTTGCAATGTATGCAGTTGAACAAAATGGAAGGGAATATACTAGTGCAAAGTGAAATTAGTAAATATGACTGGTGGGAAAAAAACTGGTAACAAATTTAATATATAAAAAGTATAAAATGGACAGTAATTCAGAAAAATATCGTCTATGGGGAGCAGTGGTTCGTGCTTGATAGGATATGGAAATTAAGGATATAGTTTGGAAAAGAAGGCCAATTTAAAAGACTGGATATTATCTTAAGTTGAGACCAGGTGGTTGCCTGATGCCAAGATTATGGTGAAAGACTAGTTCCCAACTTCTGAATGCTGTTTGGGAGGACTCTGATAGCATGGACGGCCCAACAGGAATTGAAATTATTGATAACATGCAAGGTGAAGTGAGCAGCTACTGGGTGGTTGGATTCTGGTTGATTACTATTTATCTGTGGCCATTCATTCTTATTTATTACAGATTAGTGCCCATACAAAGCAGAAATCCTAACAGCAGTTGCAGGCTAACTGGTATATGCCAGAAGATTGCTACCAATGCCATCTGTGAAACCTCCTCTGGTATATACCAGTTAGCCTGCAACTACTGCCAGGCTTCCTGCTTTGTCTGATTACTAATATTCTGTCAATAAGAATAAATGGCCACAGACAAACTAAATTTACCCAAAATCCAGACCACTCATGAGCTGCTCATGTGACATCACAAGATACTAATAATTTCAAGTCTGTGCTATCAGAGTCCACAAAAACAGCAGCAGCCACTCTAGACTGGAAAGGTTGAAACAGGCCTGCCAGTACAAACTGGAGAGCAGGCTACCACCATGTCTCAAGATAATACCCAGTGATCTTTTTTAAATTTTCCTCATTTCTCAATTTTTTTCTTCAATTTCCATGCACTAATATCTCTACCTAACTTTTTTTTAAATTTTTTTAAATCTGAATTACGGTTCTTTTTATATTTATTTTTATACATTAAATAATATTTGCTATCAGCTCCTTTTGTTTTGAATGATATATGTTTTCATAATTTTTTTTTTACTAATTTCGAAAAGCTATGGTATATTCTCAACCCATACCCCACTCAGTCTTTTTTCCTCCGTTGCTGAACATGACCCTAATCCATTCCCTACGCTCTATTGCAAGAAATTGCAACAATTGGCACATAACACCCACCTTGTGTCTGTCATGTTTTACTGCTGAAGAAGGATCACAAGTCCAATACTGCAATTTTTCAAATAAGTTGACGTCTTTATCATGTGTGCATGCCATCCTGCCATCATTATGGTAGGCGGTGGTTTATTGCTCTACCTTAATTTTTATTTTGCAATCCATGTTCTTTTGTTGCCTTTCAATCTGTACCTACCATTAATGTGGGTGTGTTAACCATGGATGCATGAGCAAAAACCATTAAAATACCATGTTCAAAGGTTCTTAAATAACAACTACCTTTCAATCAATGGCACACTGCTATGGCCACTCCTCTTCATCCTTTCCCGCTGCAGGTATTCTCTGTTGCACTTGGAACAGTATCCACCCCATTCTGCGTTACCATAAAAACCACAACCATTTTTACATTTGAGATCTGCCTCACCAATTCGAAGGCTTGGTCCCTTCGTTGTATACATTATCTGTAACAAAAAGAAGTTATGAAATCACTAAAACACACAGGTTGGGGTTAAGGCGATGATTTTGGAGAAAAGAGAACCACGTCTTTCACAATGATAGTTTCAATTGTCATAAAAGAATTTGGTGAAATATTGGAAAAACAAAATGTGGATTTAACTAAGTGGGATCTGGACAAGGGTCCCCCGAAAAGTAAGTACAACGACACATTAATGCAGGTAAAGGCAAATTAAGTGGTGGTTGAATAAGAATTAAAATATCATGCCAAACATCCCACACTACATATCTCTATTTATTGCCTTACTATCTTTTCCCAAAGGTAATTCTCTTCTATAATAATCCAGTAATTAACTCCTATTTTTTGTTTTATGATTTTAGTAGACTTTGGGAGTCAACATGTGTGTTTTAAATTTTTTTCTAAACAGCTACTTTAAATATTCAGAAGGTGGTTAGGTCCTAACAAAAAATGATACATTTGTTATTACAAATCAATACATTTCCAATATAAATATAATGTGTGCCACAAATATTAGTGATGTTAACTAGAATAAGATGAAAATATAAGCTAATATTACATACAGCAATTTGGAGAAGAAGAAACATACATATACTGCTGGGAGGCAGTCTCCCACAACACCCACCTCCCATAATGTTCTCCTATTGACAACTGGCTCATACAAAAAATTTCTGTATCATGTGTTTTTGTCTTTTCTGAGTTTGCGCCCCGTATCCATCATCTAAAAGTAAGCGGTGGACTATTTCCCTGTCCTAATTTAATTCCTTTTCACAACTAGGCACCTTATATATATATATATATAATATTTCGGCGTACAGCCTTATTCATGTTAAAGTGAAGCAAAAGGCGGAGCCAGATGCGTAGAAAATGACGGCCGACTGGTGAATGGCATGCCCGGCAATGATGGAAGTGTAGGAGGGGGGGAAGGGGGGAGGGACAAGGGTGGCCCTAGGGCGGTGCGACCGCACCGGGCACCGTCATATGGGGGGCGCCGAAAATGCAGCGAGAGATCCTCTGCGCAAAAAATTAAAAATAAATTATATAATATCCCAGCTTGCTGTTCAAATATTTTTTAAATACTCAAATCATCCAGGAGCGTTTATAATCGTAAGAGCTTCCGTTTAATGTATAGTCCGAGTCAGCTCAAGTTACTCTATTCAAGAAAACCACAACTCGTCCACAATTAGCACTCTTCGGGGTCGCACAGCGATTCTCGTATCTGTTTCCTATCTTTTCGGCTGTAGTCTTGCAGTTCATGCACCAGTGGCGGATCTACGAATTTTTCGAGCCAGGGCAAAGAACTGCAACTGCCGTCCGTTGAAATATGAATTTGCCGCTTGCAGCAGTTTAAAGCGGCTCTTTGATTTTTCGCCCCCAGAAGGGTGCCACTTAGGGCAGAAGAGCTAAGAAAGGTCACCACCCACGAATTTGTCATTTACCACCCCTTTAAACATGATTTTGATGCCTGGGGTAAGCGCCCCGGTTTGCCTCCCTCCAGAACCGCTACAGTCATTTGTATGTGCGTGCATGTGCATGAGGCGAGATACTGCCCACTTATCTATTTCTACAATGTTATACCTTAGGTGATTGCAATTGATGCTTTTAACTTAAATATTTACAAAATGTAATGTATCTTTTACAGAAACGTCACTACAACTTTTTCTTCAAAATTTTTTTTTTTTTTTTTAAATCCCAAGGCGAAACTGAGAAGGCTTCAAAATTACTTGCAAAATGTATTAGATTTGAGATGTCATCTGAATCGTCGTCATCAGAACTAGTTCAACACGTGACGGAAGAAAACTTATTTTATAGAAGTTCTTCAGACGAGGGTCATGATGATAAGGAGCAGCATGTACGAGAAGATTTTGCTGTGGCTGCAACGTCATCTACATTTCAAAATGGGGTATACCATCCATACCACCACCGTCGCCTTTTCAAATTACCACCAATTATGATCATATTTAAAACTGGTCGCTCATTGACTCTGCAGTCAGGGATGAAATAATTATTCGTGCAACGAAAAAATCCAAGAAAAAAATCATGGATGTCATTTTTCAAATATATGTTTTCAAAGAGTAATGTCAAATGAAGAAACTTATAAAAGAAGACGGCTTGTTTACTCGAAATCTGCATATATATTGCTTTTACTCTTGTTTATGCAACAGAAGATCTCACTCTCATTGGGGAATAGAAGAATTTGATGACTTATCAAGGAGTCTAAAATCTCACGAAACCTCCTCAAATCGCCAGCAAACCATGCTGAGTTGGATAGAAGCGTTGATTCGACTAAAAGAACTTTAGTGTAATAGACAAGCATTTGTAAATACATAACTATTGAAGACGAAAAATCACGGTTGGCTGCTATCCTCGAATGAGTGATGTGAAAAATATTCTTTTTCTTGTTCAGCGAAAGCTTTTGATCTGAAACACTAAATACTTCTAATAATGGTAACTAACTGAATATATTCCAACTGCTAGGAAATATGACACTGTGCTAGAGCATCTCCACCGTATTGCTAATAGGGAGACTAATGTCTATTATTTTGGAAAATGTGTTCAAAACATATGAAGCTCTTAATAACATTTTGACTATGGTTAAGTCATCTAAATACTTTTCCATCATACTGGATTGAACTCCTTTTGTCAGTCACGTCAAACAATTATCTTTAACATTGCTTTTGCTGACACTAATGAAGACGAAGTGCGTGAGTGTTTCATTCGTTATAAGCCGGTAAGTGACTCTTCGAATCCGGGAGCTGGCCTGTATATTAATGATACTTTACAAAAGTTTGATTTGGGTATGAACGATTGCGAGGCCAAAGATATGACAGTGGATCCAATATGAAAGAAGGATATAAAGGTGTCCAAAGCAGAATTTTGAACCAATATCTTCCCAAACATTTTTGAATCCATTTAGCTGTCATTAAATTTGGTAATAGCAGGTGACTCCAAAACATCAATTAGACCGATTTCCTTGTCCGGATTTCTTTAAAGAATATTTTTTGATTCTTTCAATCAACAAAGCGATGGGAATTGGTAGTCAAGAACTTAGATGCATTATCGCCAAAAAAATAATAATAATAAAAAAATAAATAATAAATTTAAAAAATGCGAAAATCGTTCAGAGAATGGAATTTCTATCCACACTGCAGTTCGTTAACAATATTCTTCAGTTCGTGACGCCCTTCTGGAAACGAATTTTTCACTTGCAGCAACAGAGGCCCTGTCCCTGAGCCAGATCAAGAAGCAATTTCAGTTCATAGTTACAATGGTGACTTGGCATAATATATTGTTTCAAGTAAATATTGTAAGGGAGGCTATTCAGGATGAAAGTAGATTCATGAAACGCTTCACAATTGCTTGGGAAAGTGCTCGGAATTTGAGAGAGAGTACCAAGGATATTCGTCTGCTCTGATAACAACTACAGAAATTGGATCGCAGACTGGAATGTGTCCTTTTATTAAGCCAGTCATATCACAAAGAAAAAGATGAGATATTTTGAGTACGAGGCTGTAGATGAGATAGCAACAGATAACGAATAATTTTTTACAATCAACGTGTTTTAGCATAATCGGAACAATTGAGAACGCGTCAGTCAGTCAATTTCCACAAGTATCTAAATTTAATCATACAGTGTCGTTCTTTTACATTATCAAAATGATTCCTGAATTGTAATTATTGGAATAATCCGGTGCAGATTTAGAAATGAGTTTAACTAATGAAAAAAGTATGACATATCGGGTTGTGAATTAGCTGAGGAACTTTCTAACTGAAACTTCTCATTCATACCATTGCTATCCTATACTAATCTTTCTGAAGTTTGAGTTACTGTTTTCTGAATTTGGCTTTGCTCAACTGGAATTCATAACGCATTCATATACGCATTCGTATACGAATCCCACGGAAACAACTTTTTCGATCTGGATAAAAGTCGATATCCAATACATTACTCCAAATTTTATCCTTTTCTATCCAGCTGTTTCAACGTGAAACACTAGCAAATATGCAAGAAAACAAACTTTTATATTTATAATTTTAGTAGGGTGTAAAAAATGTATTTTATCTTCAGTCTGTCAGTATGAACACCTTAATCGCGAATAAGCGATTACAAATTTCAGGCGCCACAATGAGATTTCGCACCACCTGAAAAACTTGCTAGGGCCGCCTCTGGGGAGGGAAGCGCAAAAGCAGGATTGATAATCAAAACTGTTGAAGGTATATTATCATTGAAATAGATAGACCAACATAACAACTGAATGACGATACATACATAAATCAAATTTTGAAAAACTAAGTAAAAGAAATAAAATATAAGCCATATAAATATTAATGATAATAAGTGCTGGTTCTGGTGGGAAGGATTTATTGGAGATTGAGGCCTGGAGGATGTTTGGTGTCCAGGATATTCTAATAGGCTAGTTCCCATCTACATAGTTCAGAGGAGGTTGTGTTATCAGGGAAAACTCGGATTGCCCTAACTGAGAAACAGTTGTTAAAATTATTCAGCTTGTGGGAACTGGTATCTTTTTTTTGTCTGCTTTATGTCTCTCTAACAGCGAGGTCTTTAGAGATGGGAAAGGATGGGGGGGCAAGGAATGGGAAGGAATTTGGCCATGGCCTTTTGAAGGAAGCATCCCGGTATTCGCCTGAAGTGATTTGGGAAACCATGGAAAACCCACATCTGGTTGCCCGGACGGGGATTCGAACCACCGTCCTCCCGAATGCGAGGTCAGAACGCTAACCGTTACACCACCACACTCGGTAACTGGTATCTTTTTCCACTGGATCGGCCTCTTTGTTAGTAAATGCTGTCTGCCTGTGGCTATTCATTCTGATAGCAAGTGGGTTAGTAGTGAGGCCTATTTATGAGCTCGAGCAATGGAGGCATGTAAGCTGACATATGAGGTGTGTTGTAATGCAAGGAGCATGACCAATAATGGGGAATGTTTCACCTGTTGTAGGATTGGAGTAACTGGTAGTGGCTGGATGCATGCTGCATGTTTTACAGTGAGGTCTGTTGCATGGGAGTGATCCCTTTGGGAGTTTTGGGGAATTACTGGGTGAACACTTGTGAACCAAGATATTTTTTAGATTTGGTGGTCTGTTAAAACATGCATAGGATTTTATGGAGGATGGTGCACTTCCCGGGGAAGTCATGCCCTCGATGAAGGATTAGGTTAATAGACTCAAGACCAGGGAAGAACTGAGTGATGAAAGTGGGGCTGCGGTTAGTTTCAAGGCATACAGCCTTGGAGTGGCTGTGCACAGGAAGGGCTATAGGACGAGATATTCATTTGTGCACTAAGTCAGGGGGTAGCTGTGGGAGATGAGAGCTCCAGACAGGTTTTGCGTTTATCAGGAAAGAGATTCATCATCAGTGCAGATGCCCTTTCCATGAATGGTCAGACTATACGGAAGGGAATGTTTGGTGTGGGAGGTATGACAACTGTTAAAATTAAAATACTGTTGTAGATTTGTAGGTTTGATATGAACAGAGGTATGAAGGCACCCATTATGTAAGGAAATGTCAACATCAAGAAAGGTAACACGGCTGTGGGAGTATGTCCAGGTAAAGTTGATGGAGTGGTTATTTAGGAGTTGAGGAAGTCTATTAGCTGATTAGAAGATCAAAACGAATGAAAAGATACTGGGAAATTCGGAAAGAACAGTGCAGGCACATTCCTAAGAAGATAACCAGAAAATGACTAAAGTGGTCCAATGAGGTTGCAAAGCCTAATAATAATTATATGTATATATATATGGCTTCTATAATAACACATTTAAAATAACTCAGGAAAAATAGTATAACAAATTAAGAAAATATCAACTACACCTCCACTAAGGATCCCAAAATCCACAATGCTGAATAATAATAATGAGCATCTTCTATAAACAGTGAAGCCTGTGTATTTCATATTAATCTGTTCAAGAAATTTATATTCTTGAGGCTCAAGAGAACATGCCAGCATATTACCTAGAGGATTATGTAACTACTGAAAAACCATTGACTGCATTATACTGTGCAGCAGCCAGATTTTTATTGCCACTGACCATGATTTAGTGATCACAAAGCAGTAATTGCACCCATAAAATAAAAAGAATTCTTTTCACATTCGAAAATGTATCCAAAATTTTTTTTAGAGCTTAGCTGAGGGATAATTACTACACCTTCAAAGTAACGAAAGACTGCATTGAAGAGAAGTGGCACTGATTTCTATGTATAATTAGGGAATGTATGAACATACATAAACTGAAAAAGACAACACAGAAGAGAATGATCCATCATGGAATATGCAAAAGATAAAGCTTACAAAGGACAGGGTACCAAAGTGATATAGAATACTTAGTTAAGAGGACTTTTTAAACATGCAATGCATGAAGCCTTTAATAACTTCTGTTACAATTTGCTATCTAAAAGCCTCAAGGAAAATTTTAAAAAAAATTGGTTGTATAAAAGAAAAGTCAGTGGTAGGGCAAACACGACATCAGCTCTAATCACGATGGACGTGAGGTTAACCAAAACCACTACTGGATAACATACAAAACACTGATTTTGGAAATTTGTCCACTGGGAAAATAAGGATAACATACCAATTTTTCCACAAACAGAGACTGCAGTTATTATAAAGCTATTAGAGAACCCGAAGTGGGGGAGAGCGATCAATTTGATGGTATCCCGGTAAGAATATTTTCAGAATATGTTATGGAAAAAACCATTTCTGTCTAAGAAGAGAAAAAAGAAACTAACTTCTGCCTCAAAAATTGTGTAAATAGATTCAATTTTAAAAAGAGATCAAAAAGATCCTAGAAATTACTGACCCATACCTCCAACATCTCTTTGCAGTAGAGTTCTGGAGCATTTTATAAAGTTTCTAGATGAAAATGAATTGCTTATACCGAACCAGCATGGATATCAGAGCAGCTCACATGAAACAGAAATGGCCCTGTTTTTGCATGACATAATGATATCTATTGATGCAGGATCATAAGATGATGCAATATTCGACTCAGTATCGCACAACCACCTTTTAATGAAGATTTGGGCACATGGTATATCTGATCATATTTATGAAGCCTCTTCCAATGTAGATTTAAAAGAAATTGTTATATGACCATTTATTTTCTTTATTTTTGCACGTGATCTTGATGACAATGTTAACAGCTGTTTCAAATTGTTCACTTTTGATGCAGCGTCTATAAAATATATATATAGTTATCAGGAAATAATAGGACCCAATTTGCGAAAGGATTTACAAAAAAAGGGATAGTGAAATGAACCACCACCTACCTTAGATGATGGTATCATGGGGTGAACACATAAATAAGCACAAAAGAACAGGAAAAACAATGAATATTTTGGGACTTGGCCCTTCGTCAACAGGAGAACATCACGGAGGGTGGGTGGTGCAGGATAAGGTCTCACAGCATGACTGTTAGACAGGAACGTGGTGGGGTAAATTCAAACAGAGGACAGAGAGGGGGGGACAATGAATTGGGTCTAGTACACGAGCAATGCAAAATGTTGCAAAAAGTGTAGAATAATACATTAAAATGTTCATAACATAAATTTTAGAAAGTCAAAGTAAATAAGAAAACAGAATAATCGAGAAAAAAATAAAAATAATAAAACAAAAAGAGAATCTATGGAGATAAACAACACCTCTGGTATGTGGTGGTTCAATATAGACAGTGGGCATGGAGCGGATGGAGGGAAGGAAAAGTACTGACTGGGTATTATCTCAAATTGAGACCAGGAAGTTGTCTTGTGCCTAGTTTGTATTGGTAGGCAAGCTCCCACCTTCTGAGTTCAGAGGAGCTGCTGTTGGTTGGGAGGACTCTGATAGCAAGGACCATGAAACAAGAATTAAAATTATTGATGTTATGGGAGATGGCATGGATGGCTACCGGATGTTTTGGATTCCTAGTGAAAACAATCTGTCGGTGGCCATTTATTCTTATGAGTAATGGATTGCTAGTCACACCTATATAGGATGCCAAGCAGTGTCTGCAGGTCGGCTGGTATATTAGATGCGAGGTTTCACAGGTGGCATGTCCTATGATAGGAAAGCTCTCGCCAGTGATATGGTTGGTGAAAGCGGTGGGGGCATGGTGTATGTCCATATCTTGCAGTAGGGTCTATTTCATGGGAAAGATCCTTGGGGCTGTCTGATGGGGTGAGGAAGACTGTGTTTGTGGACTAGGAATTGGCTGAGGTTGGGAGGTCTGCTGAAACACACCGATTCTTACTTCCACCTATATGACCTATGGTTGGAGGTTCTATGAACAGATCGATGGTGTGGCCATGGCGTCACCATTGTTGCTTGTAGTTGCCAATCTGTTCATGGAGGAATTCAAGGAAAAGGTGATCGAAGGGTCTATCCTTAAGCTGAAATACTTCTTCTGTTATGTGGATGACACATTTGTGGTCTGGCCACATGGCATTCAGAGCCTTTACAAATTCCTGGACCACCTCAATGGAATTCATCCAAACATCTGGTTCATGATGGAACTAGTGGAGAATCGCAGACTACCTTTCCTCGACATTCTTATCAGATGAAGACCAGACGGAACCCTTTCGTATAGTGTGTACCAGAAACCAACACACATGGACCGTTAATTACATGCCAGCAGTTTCCATCATCCAGCACAGAGGAACACAGTGCTATACGCATTGGTACACAGAGGGAGGGAAATTTCCGATGCAGACAGGCTGCAGGCGGAACTTGAATATCTCTGCCTGGCCTTCAAAAGGAACAGATATCCCGTCAGATTGATAGAGCAGGCACTTCAGAATAGGTCAAACAAATGCCCAGTGGAGCCAAAAGTTGAGTCACTGGCACTGGCCTTCATCCCTTATTCGAGCAACATCTCCGAGAAAATAGGCAGGATGCTGGCTCGACATGGAATTAAGAGCATATTCCGTCCTCCTGCTCAAATCCGTGACTGGCTCTGACATGTAAAGGATAATCTGAGGCTAAAGATGCCGGGTGTCTACATGATACCATGCCAATCTAGCAACTCTTACATTGGTCAGATCATCCGCACCATCAAGACTCGTGTGGCTGAGAATGAGCGCAACATCCGGCTGTTTCAGTTGGAAAAATCTTCACATGATGAGGAAAATTACCAACAAACAGGCTAGGCATACCCGTCAGGTGCTCGGACACATTGTATGTGGGACCACCAAGGGCACTTACTATCGGGCATAGAGGGTCATCTTTACTGTGAATCTTGGGGAGGCCAACATGTAATCGAAAATGGCCACAAAATGGACTTCGGCAGTGTTAAAATGCTGGTAAAGTGTTATTTCTACTGTGATTCAGTCCTTAACGAAGCCATTGAAATGCGGCTGAATAATGACATAATTAACAGAGACTCCGGTCTGTAGCTTAGTGATGCCTGGAAGTCAGCTTAGTGGCATCAAAGACTGGCATTGCAAGCTTTGGTCATCATAACATCAGCACCAGACCTGAAGACGGTGGCAGAGATCGTCGCCGAAAGCTTGTCTTTCGCACACGCAATCCGAAAGTGAACCCGCAGAGGTTACATTGCATTTTAGCACAGCACCACGTACATAAAAGATAAACCATTTTACAACAGACATGCTAGAGGCAGCCATTTTGATGTCCAACAATACAGTAGTGCTAAAGTATTTGAGAGTCAAAAAGGTCAAACAATAAAAGTATTGGCAAATAAAATAAGGAAACTAAGACGTTAGCTTACAATATGAATCAAAACTGAATTTTATCCACTAACTGATTTTTTTCTGAACGTTTACATGATGACAGCAGAAAAACAATACAATATAATACAGGATAAAAAAATGACAGCAGAATACTTATAAATATGATGTCACAGCATTGTTTTATGTTAAAAAGACACTGTAATGCTGAGAGAGGTGTACAAAAATCACAGAAAATTTAAGAGTGTTTAACAGTAGAGTTTCAGTGTGAAATTATTAAAGATTAATATAGTTTTCTCAGGTGACTAGCCGAGTGAGCAGAGTGTTTTCACATGATATTTCGGCAACTGGAATCTCTGTCGCCATCTTCTGGTGGTAGGTGCCAGAGGTGGCTTCAGTTGGTTTGCGCCAGCCATGCCGCGCATATCAACGCCGAGAGAAACTTCGATCTTCTGTATGATTAAAGATTGTTTAAAGGGATATCTTGAATATACATGCCACAGGGAAAAAATACCCATTAACCACCATACATGAAGGTTGGACGGCTGCAACAGACACACAAACTTAAACACTCTTTACAGTATTTTGGTAAAATCCTTAATCATTTTAAGAGGTGATACATGTGGCAAGGGGTTCAGATTTGCATACACTGAGACCACCAAACAAATCACGTGGCATGGCTCAAAGTGAACACATTTTAATCCCTGGTGCAATATGTCTCACCTATAAGATGACCAGAATTTTACCAAAATACTGTAAAATAGGTTTGTTTTTGTGGGTTTGTCATGACTCTAATGCCTTCATCTGAGATGAGTAATTGGTTTACTTTCCCTATATTTCCTTATTTTCATGGCATAACAGGATTTTCAATGTCACAATTATTATTATATATACTAAATAAAATGAAATTTTGATGGCTGCTTGACTTTTCCAACAGTGAAAAAATGGTGCCAACCTCTTGAAATTAGGATTGACTGCTTCCATATGAAGTCTTCTTTCTGTTCTCTATTGACATTCTAAAAAAAAAAAAAAAAAAAAAAAAAAAAAAGTTGCCGCAATTCAATTAAAAATTCTGATATACGAGGCAACTGCAAATAGCTGCCACACTGCAAACATTACATAAATATTGTCATATCAACCTAAGCCATAATATTTTCTTTTTAGCAGTTGAGATCAGATTGAACACTGGCCCAAAAGCAAAATTTTGCAACAGTCACAAAGCACATAAAAATCCTTCTGTTGCTTTCATGCTGCATTTAAAAAACAGTAAAAACAATCAACTCCCCCATCCCAATGCAGTGCAAAATATTTTTCTATCATAAATTTCATGAAACTTTTTACAACAGAGCAAAGCTGAAATGCTAATCCCACAAAAATAATTCTTGTAAAAATAGGCCAAGTCTTGTTTGGTGACAAGAAGTTATGAAATCTTGTTCTGTGCCAAGTCTACTCTTTAAAGTGTGTATTCACTTTCTGAAATGGAATAGTTTCTTCAGGTGTTATAGACAGTGGATTTAATATAAAATAATTCTGGCTACTTGGCCATTACACATATTTTTTTACTAAAATGAAAGGTATAATATATATAATTTATTGGAGGACTTGTAAAACTCAAAAGATGTGTGATGGAAATATTGGCTTTATGTGTTTTAAGACTTATAAAGCAACACATTTAAAGTATTTATGTAGCTTTGCTATAATATGGCATGTACAGGGCGTTCGCCGGGAAACGCAACCCACTGTTAGCGCTACAAGGAAGAAACTGCTCCCGGCGAGCGAGCGCTCAGTTTCCGGCATTGTTCGACCGTCGGCCGCGGACTATTTCATAATAATTACGCTTCATAAACTTCATAAACTTGTGTGCTAAGCATTTAAATGTGACGTAATTCATTAGCTTACCTTATAAAAGATGCTGGAAGTGTTGACCCTCTTGTGTAATGCACATTTCACATCTTCTGAACATATTTCGAGACACACGCTGCCCTAACTGACTTAATGATTTTTTGGGTGACTGTTCTAGTCGAAAAGCGATATCGTTAATTTTCTCCTCTGTGAGAATACGGTTGACCGACAGTCTCTTTTTGTTAAAAAATGAACCCGTTTCTCTTACTTTTTTAACCAGACGCAGAATTGTTGATTTAGCTGGCAGTAAAGCGCCAGGAAATTCGCGACGAAATTTACTGCGACACTTTTTAAACGACTTCTTCTTCACATATGTATCGTAGAGAAATATTCTTTGTTGCAAACTGTAACGTACCATAATTTTACTCACACTCAAACACGGTACAGATTAATAAGAGTATGAAGCCCCAAACCAGCCAAACCGCAAAGAAACGTTTATTGACAACACTGAATAATAAGAGACTGAAGTCACAAACTATCTACAATGCAAAGAAACCGTTCTTAACAATGTAAGGGTCACTGCAATGCACTGTTGGGGCAGCGGAGGTGTTAAACAGTGCGGTGATTCACGGTGCCGGTTGGCGGAAACTGCTGGCTCCACTGACCGAGCAAGTTGCCGACGGCAACAGACTGGGAGGGTAGCGTTTTCCGGCGAACGCCCTGTATAATGGCCAAGTCACCAGAATTTTAAATCCATGAACATTAACACTCAGAGAAACCATTATGTTTCAGAAAGTGAAGTGATACTCACACTGTAAAGTGTAGACTCAGGTCAGAAGGTGGAAAAATAAATTTATAATTATTTAGAGTTTAATATATAATTAAAATAGTTTCCATCGTAATTTCTACATTTTGCATAAGTATCAACCTATTTCCAGATTCATTTTTTTACTTATATTCAACAAGAAGGGAATGCACAATGATTTCACAAGTAAATTAAATTAGATACCTAAATATGTACACGCCTACAAAACAATCTTTTTTCATGTAAACTTTAGGATTTTGTGGATAAACTAATTCTAGTGACAAGTACAAGATCACGCCTTAGCAGCCTTTCAACGGCTCCTATTTTACACAAAAGTTCAAACTTAGCTAATAACATCGTTCAATTCATTGTTACTCTTATTCCAAGGCCGTAATATAAAAACACCCATGGTTTTAGTTATGCAATGATGGACCAAAAGCATAAGCTATAAAATATATATGCTAAACAAAACCTTTGTTATATCTCTGCTTTAAAACTTGCTGATGCGAAAGCAGAGGCACAATGTTATGCAGAAATTCTGCACTTGAGTATGTGGAGATCTGTTACAACCCTAATGTTTACCAAATTATCTGTTTATAAGTTCAAGGGAAGTTTAGTGGAATTATGTTTCAGGACATCACAGTCGATAAAAAATTTGAATTTCACTAACTTCCAAAATAAAGAGAGGAAGGAATTAAAATTTAGCACATTAGTTAAAGTTAGTAAGCCCCTTCTATAGTGTAAATCTGAAGCTTATAGAGATATTAGAGTAGAAAGTGCTTTTACTTTTGGGGTCGATATATGGAAATTTAAGGATTTTAGATAATTCTTATAATCTGGGAATAAAGCTATAACTGTGTTCAAAATTTCAGCTTTCTACAGCTACAGAAAGTACCTTAAAGTTTTGATAACCATTGTTCAGTTAGTGAGCAACAAAATCCGTGAATTTTACATATGAATAACATCCAAATTAAGAACAGGAATGAATCAAAATTTATTGTTTGCTAAGATTACCGATATCTGTGTACAATAGAAATTTGTGCACTAAGAGCAATAAGACTGGGATACAAAAATGGCCCAAATTCATTTGAGAAAAGGGTAGGCAGTGCTGTTGTTGACTTAAGACTCAACATTTTACTAACATTACACTTGATTTGTATAAATTTTGCAGCACTGGTGAAAACTGATAGCTGCATGACAATATCATATTAAAGCCCTTTTAATCTGTGGGGACTATGGAGAAGAAATTACGAGGGCTGTCCAGAAAGTAACAGACGTTTTGACCTGGCGCAACAATGGGTGCTCCTAGCGCCGCCATCTTGGCGTCAGACTGTTCATACATTCAGTGGTAGTTTACACATCGTTCCTATCGTACTTTGAATACAGTAGAGTGTTAAAATGAGCGCTGCAATTAAAAATCCCGCCAGTTGTGAAGTGCGAGCTGTAATACGGTTTTTGTTGGCGAAAAATCACAAACCAATTGAAATTTATCGCCAGATTTGTGATGTGTACGGCCAAGGAATAATCAGTGAAAGCCGAGTGAGGCAATCGTGCATTGATTTTAAAAATGGTCGAACCAATGTTCACTATGAGGACCGCATGGGTAGGCCTAGTGTTGTGAGTGATGAACTGGTGGTGAAAATCAACGAAAAAATCCGTGAAAATTGTCGTTTCACGATTACGGAGCTTTCAGAACATTTCCCCCAAATTTCACGGAGTTTAGTTCATGAGATTGTGGTTGGTAAACTTGGTTACCACAAATTTTGTGCCAGGTGGTGGATTCCGAAAATCTTAACAGAAGACCACAAAAAACAGAGACTTGCTGCAGCACTGACGTTTCTGGAAGACTACGCCAAAACTGGAAACCAAGTTATCGATCGTATCGTAACTGGCGACGAGACTTGGGTAAAGCACGTCACCTGTGAAACAAAACGGCAGTCTATGGAATGGGGACACACGCATTCGCCCAAGAAACCGAGGAAGTGTCTGCAAATGCTGTCAGCAGGAAAAATTATGGCTACTGTGTTTTGGGATGCTAAGGGTGTGATTCTCGTTGAATTTCTTGAACGTGGCCAAACAATCACTTCAGAAAGGTATTGCGAAACACTCCGAACATTAAGACGCGAGATACAAAACAAGCATCGGGGAAAACTCAGTGAGAAATTTTGTTTCTCCACGACAACACTCGTCCACACACGGCCAATTGTACCCAAGAGCTGTTGGATGGTTTTGGATGGGAAGTTTTCAATCACCCGCCGTACAGCCCGGATTTGGCACCGAGCGACTACCACCTGTTCCCGGCGATGAAGACGTGGCTCGCAACACAACGGTTTGAAACTGACGCTCAACTGCATGCCGGTGTAAACCAGTGGTTGAAGTCTCAGGCGGCAAATTTCTACAGAGAGGGTATCGAAAAGCTTGTACCACGTTATGATAAGTGCCTTAATTTAAATGGCGATTATGTTGAAAAATAGCCTAAGAGTTTACCTCTAAAATGTATATAATAACAATCGTTCTTTTCACTTTGTTTATTTTTTATTACAAAACGTCTGTTACTTTCTGGACAGCCCTCGTATATTAAAGCACTGAAGAACAATGGAGGACTGTCACACAGTCCACAAAATATTTAAGAAATCTGGGTTACAAATATAACATACTGCTGCGACTATTTACACAACATTCCACATATAACATAATCTGATTTGTGTTTCATGTAGGCCTAGTATAACTGACTGTGATAAAAGTGGGAAAGAGGAGATAAATTCTGAAAATGTAAAGCCAGTAGTAAGGGTGTTAATGGTAAATTGTAGAAGTATAATGAACAAATTAATCGAATTTGCAAACTTAATAGAGATGCACGAACCACAAGTAATTGGGGTAGAGAGTTGGTTAAAAGAAGAAGTACTAGACAGTGAGGTTTTTCCTGATGGTTACAGAGTGTACCGCAGAGATAGAGGAGCAATTGGTGGAGGAGTCTTCATACTAGTTAGCAAAAACTACCACAGTTCACTGGCATTCATAGATCAAGACCATGAGTTACTTGGGGTAGAGATCTGGGGTAATAAAAAAGAAAAAATCAGAGTGTTGGCTGTTTACTGCAGCGGAAGAATGACAGAAGAGGATGAGGCTCTTGGGGAGAAATTAAATTCATACTCAGATTTCAGAGGTAAGAATAGAATGATCATCATCGGCGGGGATTTAAATTTACCAGGTGTAAACTGGGAAGGGAATTAGATAAATAACACAAGGGAACAAAGATTTGCAAATATCTTAATAAGGGAAGAAGGATTTACACAAGTGGTTGAGCAAAACACTAGGGGACAAAATATTTTGGATATATTTCTAATTAAGCCTGATGAAAACCTTTTGAGGTATCAAGTAACTGAAGGAATAAATGATCATGAAGCAGTTCTGATGGATATTAGAGGATTTAGTAAACCAGCAGCCAAAATTGAAGGAGGAAATAGGTACAATTATAAAAAGGCACAGGTTTCAAATTTGAAGAGATATTTCAGAGAACAATTCAGCAAATGGAAGGAAGGCTCAGGTACAGTAGAGTCAAGGTGGGAAGAGTTCATGGAGATAATAAGAAAGGGGGAAGAAAAATTTATTCCAAAGCAGAAAATAAAGAGAAGTAGAGAACCTATGTACTACAATAGGGAAGTGAGGAGGTTAAAGAGGTTTGTAAGAAAAGAACATAACAGAGTTAAGAGACAGCAGGGTAGTAGGGAATATTTAAAGCAACTAAACAAGGACTTAATAACAGCAAAGAAAATGGTTAATGATGGGTTTATGAAGAGTATTGTCAGTGCAGGAGGACCATTGACTGATGCATCTAGAAATTTCTATGGCTATATCAGGAAACTGAGGGGAAGGGAGGGTGGAGAGAAACTTATAGATAAGGATGGAGAAGAAGTTACTGACGATTTGAAAAAGGCAGAGATTTTAAGTAACTGTGAAAGCATTAGGGACAATGAATCAGAAACAGGAGGGTCTAATTCGGAGAACGAGCTTAACAACACAATTAGAAATGATGATAGTAAAAAATTTGATATCCATCCAGAGGAAATCATGAAGGAAATAAGAAAGCTGAAAAAAAAGGGGCTGGTGAAGATAATATTACTACAGATATCTTAAAGATAGCCGGATGTGACATTGTACCTTATCTTGAAATATTATTTAAATTGAGTCTAGACACTTGCTGCTTACCACAGGACTGGAAAAGTGCAATAGTAGTACCGGTACATAAGGGAGGGGTGAGAAATAGAGTTGAGAATTACAGGGCAATCAGTTTGACATCAGTGGTAGGTAAATTATTGGAAAGATTGATATGCAACCACATCAGAAATATATGTGAGGAACGTAAGTGGTTTTCAAGCAGGCAACATGGTTTAAGGCAAGGATATTCATGCGAATCTCAGTTGGTGGGATATATGCAAGATATTTCAGATGAAATGGACACGGGAGGCCAAATTGATAGTGTAGCACTAGATCTGTCTAAGGCGTTTGACAGAGTAAGCCATAAAATGGTAGTAAATAAGGTAAAAACCATTGGAGTGGATAAGAAAGTCATTTGCTGGGTAGAAGAATTTTTAAAAGGTAGAAAACAGAAAGTTAGGGTAGGAAATGTAGTATCAAAAGAAGTGGAAGTAAAAATGGGTGTGCCACAGGGCAGCGTATTGGGACCATTGCTATTCATTATTCTAATGAATAATTGTGTTGATTGTTTACTATCTGAAATTAGATTGTTTGCAGATGACATAATGCTGTATAAAAGAATCAAAACATTAGAGGATTGTAAACAGTTGCAGGATGATCTGGACAGGACATCTAATTGGGTCGGTTAACATGAAATGAAGATAAATGCAAAGAAGAGTCAGCTTATTAGATACACAAATAAAAAACAAAAGGTTAATTATGAATATAAGGTGGGGAAAGAATTGCTTGCTGAAGACTTGAATGGTAAATATCTTGCAATTACTTTTGATAACAAACTTAACTGGGCAGGACACATAGGACAGGTGTAGGAAAAGGTTTCAAAGTTCTGCACTTGTTGGAGAGAGTGATGAGGGGATGTACGAGAGGAGTCAAGGAATTGGGTTACAAAACTTTGGTCAGACCATTGCTCGTAAATGGTAGTGTAGTATGGGACCCTCATTTTACGTATCAAATACAGGAGTTGGAGAGGGTGCAAAAAAGGGCTGCTAGATTTGTTTCTGGAAATTATCGCAGAATGCAATCAGTGACGGATATGATAAAGGAGCTGGAATGGGATTCATTGGAAGACAGGAGGAGAATGAGGAGGGTCATGGGAGTGTACAGGGCATATACTGGCGATGAGGCATGGAAAGATATCGCAATAGGTATGAAAAGTAGTGCATGGAAGGGAAAAGATGACCATGACCACAAGCTGGCGCTCGATTTCAGGCACAAGTGTGTACCAAGATTCTCTTTTTTAGGTAAGGGTGTCAGGGATTGGAATGAGTTACCAAGAGAAATGATGAATAATTTACCGAAAACTTTGAAAGAATTTAAAGATAAAATTTGTAGAGGGCAAATGTAGGTAGGTGCAGGATAGGGGGAAGATGGGTGTGTAGGGAAATTGCCACCGGAGACTGTGCTCCATTGCAATTAAATTAAATTAAACAAAATATTAGATGTAATTCTAGACCAAAGTGTGTATTACAATCTAACAACAACCTCTCATACAATAGCTGTTTGAAAATTAAAAAGTTTATCACATGAAACTCAATAACATGTGCTAGATACATAATTCGACCACTAACACATTTATGTAATTGTTCATTACAATCTGGTACTTTCCAAGAAATACTAAAGATAGCAAAAGTTATTCCAATACATAAGAAGGGTGAAACAGATAAATTAGATAACTATCGGCCTATTACCATCCCATCTGCTATCTCAAATTACTAGAGAAAATTATGTATAAAAAGTTAATAAGCTTCATTAACAAGAATAATATATTATTTGATTCACAACATGGATTTAGATCAGGGAAATCAACCCAGACAGCTATTTATACTTGCATTAACAGTATATTAAAAATAATTGATAAAAAAGAAATAGTAATTGGCATAATTCTTGATTTGTCTAAAGCTTTTGATGTGGTAGATCATAAATCCTCTTGTCTAAGCTTTATCGTTATGGTATCAGGGGTATAGCATACAAATGGTTCAAATCATACCTTGATGGAATGAAACAAGTTGTCACTTTAAAATGTAAGGAAACAGAAAGTGAAATAATCAGAGAGCATGTATCAGACATTAGAAGTATTAAACACGGTATTCCACAGGATTCGGTTCTTGGACCCCTCCTGTTTCTTTTGTATATCAATGACATTAATGAAAATGTCGAGTCACTTGATAATATCCTCTTTGCAGATGACACAACACTTATAATGAAAGGTGAAACTGAAGAAGTTCTTCAGCAAAGTATTAATAAAACCACTAAACAGCTATCTGAATGGTCCAAAAACAATCATTTAATAATAAATTGTGAAAAAAATCATTGCAGTACATTTCCATACTGGTCAAAACAGGAACCCTGCCAACCCAAATATTATTTTGAACACTCAGACTTTAGCAAACAAATTAGATTCAAAATTTCTAGGTTTATGGATTCAATCTGATCTAAAATGGAATAGACATATTCAATATTTGAATTCTAAATTAAATCAAATCTGTTATAAATGCATTACATATCTTAAAATTAACCACTAGTAAACAAACTTTGAAAAATGCATACTTTGACCATTTTCACTTGCAAATAAAGTATGGAATTATATTCTGGGGTTTATCATCAGATGCACTAAGTAATTTCAAAATCCAGAAGAGAGCAATAAGAATAATGACAAATCACAAATCACGGGAATCTTGTAGACCCTTATTAAAATATATGAATATTCGGGTAATATCAAGATGGGGATACCGCTGTGGCCTCACATAGTAAACACACAGATCATGTGGTATATATGACATCATTGTGAAGTATGGTCCAGGCTGCATTACAACACAAACTCAAATGATGATTGATGAAATCATATTTTATAAATATGCGTTTCGGTTGTAATGCAGCCTGGACCAAAGTGAAACGTAACCATAATGCACGATATTGCAGATATCCAATTTTCAGATCATATCTATAGCTGTTACAGTGTTGGTACGTGTAGGCTAAATACGTCACGATGATGTCATATACACTACGTGATGTGTGTGTTTACTACACGAGGCTGGGACGGTATCCCCATCTTGATATTACCCGAATATTCTTCCATTACCAAGCATTTACATCTTTGAAACCATTATGTTTTTTTAGAAATAATGTCATAGGTAAAGATGCAGCTCTTAAAACAAATAATGAGGTACATGATCATTTTACAAGGAAACAATCAGATTTGCATTTACAAAAACAAAAAATGTATCAAATTGTAACATTTCACATAGGGATTAAGCTTTTTAATAAATTACCACATAATGTAAAAGTAACATCAGAAAAGGGAATTTTTGAGAAATTGTTGTCATACCTTCAATACCACTCATTTTACTCTGTAGAAGAATATTTGAATTGTATGAGTAAATTTAAAGAAAATAATGTAATGTAAATGTAAATAATTTAATGTAAATCATATTTTATAATTGACGTGTCTCATATCATTATGTATAAAGTACATGTATATGATTTAGAGGACAAATAAAATACTACTACTAATTTCATTTCATGCTACACATGATGTCACTAAGACTGGCAGTACCATAAGTTCATAGATAGCTGAAATTTGCTATGCAAAACCAAAAACTAGCAGAGTTGTGCAATTTACTTTTACTAGTGTTGTGTTTTCCCTAAAACAGCTTCAGAATTGAACTTCATTATAATATTATTTCAACATTAAACATGTTCGAAGATTTTCCAAGTATTAATAATGGACCAAAGAGTGAAAAAATGCTGCATTTTCAATGCAAAACTGAATACAATTTTTCCACAAAACCCGACATGCTAGATGAGATCCAAAGTGATTTCTGATATTAGCACCAATAATATTTTTTGTATGGTTTCATTTTTACATGTGTATCAATTTCTTTTATTTCGCTGTGGCTATGCAACAAGTGAGACTCAAGAAGGAATTAATTAACATTCCTGTTTAAAAAAATCATGCATAAGTACCTTAAAAAATATGATTTAAGAATATGTGTATTTTATAGCCACAATGTAGGCCCCTGTAGCTACTGCACAAATTTCACACATAAGCCACGATAATATTGAATTGTAAGTGATTGCTGGAAGCCATATTTACACACATTAACACAATGAAATATATCCCTTACCACCAATGATGGATAAACATCACACACAACAAATATACAGTAAGATGTAATTGTTTTACAAAATGTAACAAGTGTTGATTGTTAATTCGGTCCAGAATGCATTTCCATGTAGTAGCCATAATCGGTGGATGTTGCAATAGTACAAATTTTAAGACCAAAAGGACAATCCTTCTGGAGTCTCCCTCATTGCATGAGAAGTTATCTTTCTGTCAAATTTACTCAGTAAATTTCTAATAGTCTGATGAAATAAATTAACTTTTACCTCCTACTCGTCCTGATATGGTAATCACTTCTTTGTATTACAATGAATTCTTCTAATGCTGACATCCAGTACCAGAAGTCTAATGTAAAGAACAAGTGACTTTGTTTTATATTTTTAAAAGGGTCCTTTCATTTACTTCAGTAATTTCTGGCTATCTACATTTAAGAGATAGGAATCAGATATCAGTAATGAGCCATGTATGATAGTGATCCCCATTAATTTCCCTACTACTGTATGTGGCAGGTGGAAAAATTACATTCAAAGAATGGCTCATAAGTCCCGATCTTCTGAATGCACCACCTGGAAGATATCACATTTAGGTTACCAAGACAGCAGAAATAAGTCCGACACAATGTTGGCATGATACACAACTGTACCTAACATGGGCTTATTACGATGTTCTAAACCTCCACAAATCCTACATTTACAGTCCCAGAAGTTACATCTTCCATCCCCAGGGAAATTTTCCCACTATAATCTCATATTCTGCCGAACTACTTGACACAGCAACAGCTTGTGAAAGGAAAGTCGGTGTTATCATCAGAAATACACTTGAGCTATGTTTATTCCCTTGACGATCATACAATATAGTAAACAAATTTTTATGGTTATGGAGAAAGAATCAAAAATAGACATCCTTTCCTTGTAAAAAATTTATAACGGATAGATTGAAATACACATTATAACCTCCACAATATAAAAGATTAGATTCACACTAAGTTGATAAATACAATCATCACCTTAATTCAGTTGACAATTACTGCTTATCAGAGAAGTTAGTAGCCTAAACACCCATTAACCAAAGACAATAAACATTTAAACTATCAATAAATGGTTTTTCTCTTTACGCCATTTGGACATGTACCAATAATCTACCAAGTATTACTTATTTAGAGCTATGAAAATTACTTACAGAATAGTTCGTAATGCGCAATACAGAACCAAATTTACATACAAATGAGATAGGTAATTGACATGATTGTTCATAGTAAATAGTTGACCGATTTTTTTGACTTTACATTTGATAACAAGCTTAATTTGGACAGGTAGTAAGAAAAGGTTTCAAAATTCTGCACTGGTAGAGAGTGATGAGGAAATGTACGAAAGACCTAATGGAATTGGGTTACAAAATTTTGATCAGACCATTGCTTGAATACGGTTATATTAATTAAATTAAATTAAATTACAATGGAGCGCATGCTCCGGGGGCAATTTCCCTAAACACCCATCTTCCCCCTTTTCTGCATCCACCTACATTTACCCTTTACAAATTTTAACTTCAAATTCTTTCAACGTTTTTGGCAAATTATTCATCATTTCTCTTGGTAACTTATTCCAATCCCTAACACCCTTACCTAAAAAAGAGAAACCCTTGTGCCTGAAATCGAGTGCCAACTTGTGGTCATGGTCATCTTTTCCCTTCCATGCATTACTTTTCATTCTTACACTAATATCTTTCCATGCCTCATCACCAATATACGCCTTTTACACTCCCATGACACTCTTCACCTTCCTTCTGTCTTCCAATGAGTCCCATTCCAGTTCTTTTATCATATCTGTTACTGATTGCGTTCTGCAATAATTTCCAGAAACCAATCTAGCGGCCCTTTTTGCACCCTCTCCAACTCCTGTATTTGATACTCAAAATGTGGGTCCCATACTACACTACTACCGTATATTCAAGCAATGGCCTGACCACAGTTTTGTAACCCAATTCCTTTACTTCTCTCGTACATCCCCTCATCACCCTCTCCAACAAATGCAGAATTTTGAAACCTATTCCTACTACCTGTCCAATGTGATCTGCCCAGTTAAACTTGTTATCAAATGTCAAGATATTTAAATTTCAAGTCTTCAATAAGCAATTCTTTACCCATCTTATAATCATAATAAACCTTTAGTTTTTTATTTGTGTATCTAATAAGTTGACTCTTCTTTGCATTTATCTTCATCCCATGTTTACCAACCCAACTAGATATCCTGTCCAGATCACCCTGCAGCTGTTTACATTCCTCAATCGTTTTGATCCTTTTATATAGCATTATGTCATCTGCAAACAATCTAATTTCTGATAATAAACAATCAACACAATTATTCATTAGAATAATACGAGTAAATAGCGATGGTCACAATACGCTACCCTGTGGCACTCCCTTTTTTACTTCCACTTCTTTGATACTACATTTCCTACCCTAACTTTCTGTTTTCTACCTTTCAAATATTCTTCTATTCAGGAAATCACTTTCTGATCCACTCCAATAGATTTTACATTATTTACTTCCATTTTATGGCTAACTCTGTCAAAAGCCTTTGTTGTGTTGTATGGAACCCACACTTTGAGTATCAAATACAGGAGTTGGAGTGGGCACAAAAAACGGCTGCTAGATTTGTTTCTGCAAATATCGCAGAATGCAATCAGTAATAGATAAGATAAAAGAGCTGGAATAGGATTCATTGCAAAACGGGAGGAGGGTGAAGAGGGTCATGGGAGTGTACAAGGCATATATTGGAGATGAGGCATGTAAAGATATTGGTGTATGAATTAAAAGTAATGCAAGGAAAGGAAAAGACGACCATGACCACAAGCTGGCAGTCGATTTCAGGCACAAGGGTGTAGGAAGATTCTCTTTTTTAGGTAGGGGTATCAGGGATTGGAATAAGTTATCAAGAGAAGTGATGAATAAATTAGCAAACATGTTGAAAGAATTTAAAGTTAAAGGGGCAAGATGGGTGTGTAGGTAAATTGCCACCGGAGCATGCACTCCGTTACAATTTAATTAATTTAATTAAAACCTTAACTTCTACAACTGTAAGATTGTTTGAATCATCCTAAAGAAAGTATATCAAGTCAATGTGCCATAAGAAGGATGGCTAGCAGTACTGGATTAGCCACGTAGCAAGACTCAGCAAATGCAATGGGCCCCTCTTCTTCACATTTGCTACGGGCCATGGGTGGTTTTAATCCGGCTCTGACGGCTAGATCATTTTATTTGAGACCTTATATTTGTATAGGTTATAGGCTCACTTTGTAGGAGTTTTACTAAAGTGGTAGGTGCAAGGAAAAGTATTGATAGAAACGCGAGTTATAGCATTGAGTATAGAAAGTGGCCTCAGGAGATGGTAAAAGCAACGTACCAGGATTGAACTCACGCAGTTCCTAAGTCATCATGACCGGCCATAGCTGGATTACGCTATGAGGCGGACAAACGTGCAAACGAAGGTTCTACTTAGTAGGGTCAATAGTTTTGTGTTAGGGATAGTGCCTGTGGACACAATTGAAAGGTGGGGGTTCACTAGGCATCGGCTGCACCTAACTAGAAGGATCATGGTGGCACCTTCTGAATTATCTAAAGCTTTAAGGGAACCCATTTCAAGTGATGATAGGGTGAGGAAAAAGCCTTTTCTATGTTAGGGGATGGTGGTGAGAAGATCAAAATAGATTTACCAAAGAAATACCGATTGTAGAACCATGATGGGAAATAACATAACAGTTAAAGAAACAACTGAAGCTACTAACGAGGACAGAACTGGCAAGGCAAAGGTTAATACTGAAAACAACACAAAGCCAGTAATAACAGTGATTTTAAGAACTATAGAAGTATAGTGAACCGAGTAATGGAATTTGCTAACATAATAGAGACACGAACGACAAGTAATAATAGGACTCTTGGTTAACAGAAGAAGTACTAAACAATGAGGTTTCTCCCTATGGTTACAGAGTGTAACCCAGAGATAGAGGATCAGTTGTGCAGCACTGATTCTTATATGAATTCTTTTTCCCTCGTTCCATTAAGGTTTGGAATGAACAACAAAGAGATTAGCTTTGGTGCTGAGCACCCTCTGCCACCCACAATTTTGTGAATTGCAGAGTATATATGTAGATGTAGATCAGTTGATGGAGAAGTATTCATACTGGTTAGCAAAGGCTACTACAGTTCACTGGTCTTTATAGATCATTACCATGAGTAATTTGAGGTAGATTTTTTTGATAGAAAAAAAAAAAACCTCCATGTGTTGATGTGTTGGCTACTTACCGCAGTGGAAGAATGAATGATTAAGATGAGTCTCTTGGGGAGAAACTAAATTCATACTCGGTATTACAAAGAGAGAGTATATTGGTCTTTATTACTGGGGATTTAGATTTATCACTTATCAACTAAGTAGGAAATAAGATTAATAATACAAGGGAACAGTGGTTTCCAAATGCCTTAACAAGGGAAGGAGACTTTAAACAAGTAATACGACAGAACACAAGGGGCCGAAACATCCATTTCCAATAAAAGCTGATTATAACCTCGTAGGGTGTCAAGGAATAAGTGATCATAAAGCAGTTCTGATGGAAATTAGAGGATTCAGTAAATCAGAGGGCAAAATTAAAAGGTAAAGTAAATATAGTTATAAAAAGGCACAGATTTCGAAACTGAAAAGATATTTAAGGGAAAGTTTCAGCCAATGTACAAGTGCAGTGGAGCCCAGTGGGAAAATTTCAAGGAAACAGTAAACACGAGTAGAGTTATGTTAGTTTCAACACGTAACTGGAGAAAAAGGACTACATACCCTACATCCAGGCTGATAAGTCGTAGGATGTGCAAAGGATTGCATGTCTTTACCACACATTTAGTGCTCTTCACGCCCGACTGATTTCATGACTCATCAGTATAGATGACCACTGGAATTGAACTATAGTGCACTGCTTGGTCAAAGTCATTTGTTAATGGCATCTTCTGCAAGACAAATTTTGTGTCAACCTACCCGGTGGGCGTGGCTAGGAGGCCCCTCTAACAGCGGACACTTATATCGTGTTTCTAGGTCGATATACGGGCGCACATAACCGCTTTCAGCCGCAATGAAAATCCGGTAATCGGTTGCGGTCCGCAATTTTAGGTCCGGCACACGGCGTAAAACGATAATTCTGTCCGCGGTGGGGAATGCGCTCCCTCGCTGCGCCAGCCTAGGAAGGGTTGACACAAATTTGTCTTTCTGAAGCCGCTATTAACAAATGATTTTGACCAAACAGTGCACTACAGTTCAGTTCCAGTGGCCATTTATATTGATGGCAAATGATATCAGTAGGGTGTGATGAGCACTGAGGTGTATGGTAAAGACATGCCATCCTTTGCACATCCTGTAACTCATCAGTCTGGATGTAGGGTATGCATTCCCTTTTCCTCCAGTTACGTGTATGAATGTGGTGAGATATGGAATTGTGGTGTATGCAAGAACATGTTCGCGCGCTCACATGTGTGTGTCTTCCTATGTGGTTGTGTGTCTATCGTGAAAGGAGCCTGTTTGACCTCAACATTTCACTATCACTGGCCACCTATTTGTTGATGGTACAAATAATCAATTGGCTGTTATCAATAATCCGTATGGGGTAAGTACTGAGGTGTATGGTGAAACAAATTCATCCTTTGCACGTACCCTAACTAGTCTGCCTGATGATTTATTGGCCAGTCATGAGCCAGGAGAATTGTGCCCCTTTTATTCCTTGCCATGACTGGTGCTGGTTGTTGTATCGGGCTCGCTGTAGGCATGGAAATATGGTGATTGTATCATACTTGACCTTCCTTTAACTCATCTGTCTGGATGTGTGATGTGCTGTTCCTTTCATCCACTTATATTTGTGTGTGCGTATGTGTGGTGGCAAATGCATTTGTGGGTGAGATCTAGTATGAATATGGGAGTTATGATATAATAGTCCGAATAAGGTTTTTAGTTAACGAAAAATTGGAAAAGTTGCCCAGAAAATTGGAAAAACTTAGAAAACTGAAATTCTTTTTCCTCTGTACCAATTTGACTAATTTTTTAAACGTTCTTAATAGTCCGAATAAGGTTTTTAATGAAAGAAAAATTGTAAAAGTTGTCTGGAAAATTCGGGTAAAACTAATTCGCTTTGAGCTTTGGCTGTCCGGGAAGTATTCAATTTAAAGAAAAAGAAAACCCACTGAATAACGGTGCAGTAGTAGGAACAGTTGTTCTCGTATCCGGGCCCGACGCGTTCACATGCCCACCAGAGGAGATGGAAGTGGACAACCGATAGGCGGCGCTGGCTACAGGCGGAACTAGCGCCGCTACACTTCAGAGGCTCCACAGCCGGCCAGTCACAAGCGACAGGGCTGTTATAACTGCGGCCACGCTGTACAGCCTAAACCAGTACAGTGCTCGAAATTCCCCTGAATGGGGGGAAATGGACTGTAATCCTTACTCTACTCATTACCTTGTTGCAGTGCCTGGACACTCCCCCAAATGGGGGGAGATGGTCTGCAGATCAATATTGTCCACTTACCCCACTGCAGATTCTGAACACTCCCCTGAATGGGGGGAGATGGACTGTAATCCTAACCCTGATCCTATACATTACCTTGCTGCAGCGCCTGGACACTCCTCCATATGGGGGGAGATGGACTGCAGCCCAATCCTTCTTTCTTGCCCCTCAGCAGCTTCTGGACACTCCCCCAAATGGGGGGAGATGGACTGCAGGGCAATCCTTCCTACTAACCCCACTGCAGATTCTGTACACTCCCCCAGATGGGGCGAGATGGACTGCAATCCCTACATCCCTAAAGCCAGAAATCCTAGCTACCCTACTACAGTTCAAGACCACTCCCCCAGATAGGGGCAGTTGGACTGTAATCCAGATCGGCCTCTTGTCCGTCCAGAAACCAAACAATGCCTGACAACCCAAATCCTCTGAATACGCGTATCCTCTTCTGGAACGCTCGCGGGCTGAAAAACAAAAAAGCAGAATTGGCGGCGTTTATGGAGCGGCACGGTCTCCGTATTGCTCTTATAAACGAAACACACCTGGGCGCAAAAGATAACTTCCACATGAGCCAATACCGTGTGCACCGTACTGACAGGCTGAACGGCGCACGGGGTGGAGGCACGGCCGTGATTATACACACGGACATAGAGCAATCAAACGTAGTGCTTCCCGAGCTAGAGAGGATCGAAGCCACAGCCGTAAAAATCCGGTTTAACGAAGCATACACTAATCTTATCGCAGTCTACAATAGGCCCAATAATATTAGCACGCGATGATATCAGTAGGCTGCTAAATACCGCACCTAGAGTAATAGTCGCTGGAGATCTAAATGCCAAACATCGTAGTTGGAATTCGCAGCGTCAAAACTCCAACGGCAGGAAACTGTACGAACACTCACTAGAGCACAATTATCTAATACTAGGGCCAAACGAACCGACGTTTGTCCCCCATGTTCGGAGACAAAATCCAGACGTGTTAGATATAGCCCTCCTCAAGGGTATAACCCGCACACACGACCTACAGGTTGTGAACGATCTGGAGTCAGACCACATGCCACTCATACTTAACACTGAAGGTACACCGCAGAACACTGACAAGCGACGGATGCTAAACTATCGACGCGCCAACTGGACTCTGTTCAAGGAGGTGTTAGATAGTCGCATACCGGACAGACACGAGATTAGCCAACAACGCATTAACGAGTCTGTTGAAATTCTAACTGTTGCCATACAGGAAGCTATGGCGAGTAGCATCCCTGAATCAACCCCACACCAGAGACAAATGGCGCTACCTGAGGCAATTACGGGGTTAATCACAACTAGGAATAGGCTCAGGAGATACTGGCAACGTACTAGGCGTCCCATTTATAAAGTGCATATCAACAGACTCAAAGACATAATTAGTCGTAGAATCCAGGAGTACAAAAATCAACAATGGGGGCGTCTGCTCTCGGAGTTGAACACCGACACCTCTGACCGCTCCGTGTGGTCTTTAGCTCGTCACTTCACTCGTGAAGCACATCATACACCCACCCTACAGGGGCCGGACGGACTTGTCTATTCTTCCGAGGGCAAGGCGGAGCTGATGGCCACAACACTAGCAGAATCTTTTCGACCAAACGTAGATCCTTCCGATCCTGCGTTTACATTGGAAACGGACCAGATGGTGACACAGCTGTTAGCCCAACCGGTTCGCGAGTATCCGCGTAGGGCAACTTCCGACGAAATCTCATGGGCTATTCAGCACTCGGACGCTAAAAAAGCACCTGGTCCGGATGGTATTCAGAACCGTGTTCTTAAACAGCTCACGGGGAAAGCGATAGAGTACCTTACAGACATCGCGAATGCCATCTTACATAACCACTATTTCCCCGACCGATGGAAGGAGGCCAAAGTGCTAATGTTCAGAAAGCCGGGGAAAGATCCATCTTCACCCAACAACTACCGGCCGATTAGCTTATTGAACTCCCTTAGCAAAGTTGTTGAAAAAGTCATACTCAGACGCCTTACACAACACATTAAGGACAACAACATTCTGAAGCCGGAGCAATTCGGCTTCAGAAAGCACCACTCCACAACACAAACAATTAATGCGTGTTGTTGAGCACGTAACAAGGGGGTATAACCTGTCTGCGTCTACCGGGGCTGTGTTCCTGGACATTGAGAAGGCGTTCGATCGTCTTTGGCACAACGGCCTCATTCGTAGACTCAGTGACGACGGATTCCCGGACGGACTGGTGCGCCTAATACACTCTTACCTCACTAACCGAACGTTCCACGTCTGCGTTGACAACAAGAACTCCACACCTCAGGAGATACAAGCAGGAGTGCCTCAAGGAAGTTTAATAGGCCCTCCGCTCTTCACAGAATACGTCAATAAAGCTCCGACCACAGTCAAAACGATGCAAGCTATTTATGCTGACGATACCGCCTATCTTGCACAGTCACAGCAACCATCTCATATAAACAGTAGATTACAGCACGCGCTTAACGTAGTCGAACCTTGGCTCACACGATGGCGAATTAAAGTCAACGTAGCTAAATGCGAGGCACTCCTATTTACACGAAGACCTAAGCAAAAACGCATTCACGAACACTGTCGACCGCTAACACTACACAATCAACCTATACATTTCCGGAACGAAGTTAAATATCTTGGAGTCAAATTTGACGCGAAGCTAACATGGAAGCTCCATATAGAACACATGGTTAATAAAGCAAACATTAGACTCAAACAGCTATACCCAATGCTAAACAGACAAAGCACACTACACCGAGGTAATGCCCGAACAATGTACTTAGCACTCATTCGGCCACTCATGACGTATGCAGCCCCGGTCTGGGGGTACGCCGCTAAGTCTCACATTAGGAGACTGCAATTAATTCAAAACAAAGTACTCAGGATCATAGCAAATGCTCCTCGGGGAACACGAACAACCGACTTACACCGAGATTTCCGACTCGAGCCAATACAGCAAGTAATTAAGAAGCTTGCCATAAACATGTACGGGAAATCCCAAATGTCGCGAAATCCTTTGATACGCACTATAGGCAGTTACGATCACAACCACAGATTTAAACACCCACGGCCGAAAATATTGCTCAACAGATAGGAAAAAACTAATACATAAACAAGTAAGAAATCTGTTGACTGCATCAAGGGCCACTGGGGTTAGGGTCCCATTCCCTAACCAACCTGCAAAGTGATCACTGGGCTAAGGAAAGTGGTTACAGTGCGATCGCAGGTGCAGAAGGCAGCCACATATAACAAGAAATCAATCCACAAACAGCATTAGTACAGTATCCGGCGTGGTAAGCACCGTGGGGGTGACGGTTGTCGTGGCAGGCTAGCGCGATGCATCCTGCTCCAACATTTCCTGGAATGAGCATGGTGGGGTTGTCTTTCCCGGTGGCGATGACACGTGCTGGCGGGGGTGGTCATGGCGGTGGTGTCCGTCATCGTCCTAAAGCCCGGGCAAGTCGGGGGTGGTCATCTAGCAGCACTGTGGCTGTCGCCGTCGGCGAAACCCTACCGTGTACTCCCGGGATGAGGGGGAGGCTCTGCGCGTTGCGGCGGTTGCGCTCTGGCGCCCTGGCGGTGCGAATCACGTCTCACCAACACTTACAACACCTGTTGCACACAGCTGTTACTAATATAACGATTCGGCATGTTCCAGGACCATCTCAACGGCAGCGACGGCGAGCGGCACCAGCTGACAACCTCAGCGGCGGTGTGTGGACCAGCTGTAGTTATTGCATGATACCATATCCTAACAAAACTAACAAACCCTTCATACATCCAACCTTGTAGCATAGAATCTGTCGCGGTACTGGCAGTATCTTAGCCAGCCGCTCTTATTCCCTACCTAACTATCGCAGAGGTTTTTTTCCCAAGGGTAAAACCTTAGGCACTTTTTTCCCTCTGCCCTGTCTCTTCTTTCAAAAGTTTCTGTCTATCTAATCCGATGGACCCATGTAAACGGGCGGACACCTGGACGCATGGAATACATCACAATCCCGTTCCTGTGATCACCTATAGAAATTACTAACTTAATGCATGTGCAGAGGCGAGCAGTAGATAACAGGAAGGCCGCCATGCTTGGAGGAGCGGGTTTAGGGTGCTCCCCCAATAAAAAAAAAAAAAAAACAGCCTAAACCAGTACAGTGCTCGATGCCGCTAAGTTCGTTGTCGTCTCTCCGTACCTCTCATCGTGGACTTTGATTGAACGTGGCTTGGTTCTCTATGGACACAGTGCGTCTTCGCGTGGACTCTGATCGTGCGCGTCTCGGTTCTCCGATGGGTTTGCTCTTTTGGACACAGCGGGTCTACTCCTGGACTGTGATCGTGCGAGTCGCAGTTCTTCGCTTGGCTACCCGTGATCGTCTATATCCACGATTGGAAAGTCTCATCTCCGGCCGACCTCCAGTATGCTCGTGTTGACCTTTGCAGTCTGCGTGCGAATACAGCAAATTGGCGACGAGGGAAAAGGTAATCAGTTATCATGGACGTGGTGGCTCGCCTTTTGGAGCAACAACAGCAATAGACAGCGGTGCTACAGCAAACGCTCCAGTTAATAGTCGAAAAACTGTTAGCACAGGAGGCTAAATCAGTTCATACCTAGGAAAATTCGCACATTCGTCCCCAGCTTTTCCACCGTTTAAAGACGCCAAGGAAGAATGGGATACGTATTTGTATCGTCTTAAACAGCATTTCACGGCGTTCCAGGCTACGGACGATGCCTTATAGCGCTCACTGTTTCTGTCATGGGCATCACCCGACATATTCTTCCTCCTTCAAAAATTGGCCGCATTATCGGATCCAGTCGTCCTCACATTCAAAGAAATGTGCATACTTTTAACAAATTTCTACTCTCAAAAGACACCACGTGGTAGCCTCCCGCCTGGAGTTCCATCACTATCATAAACAACCAGGACAATAATACCGATCGTGGGTGACGGATCTCCAAGGCCTCAGCCGCAAATGCGACTTCACTTGCACAAACTCAGAGTGGAAGGCCTCGAATGCGGACTTCCTGATTCGTGACGTCATTGTACAGCTAGCACCAGACCCAGAGGTGCGCAAAGCGGCATTGAAACTGGACAATCCATCACTGGAGAACATTCAACGCATCGCGCACTCTTATTAAATTGCTCAGGCTGCGAACGAGCGCCTCATGGTACCCTCGGAAGTAGCGGTGGTCCAAGCGACACAACGCAACTGCCGCGTACGAGGCACACCCATGGCGCGCTCCAGACGCCAAAAAAGCAGAACGCCATTGTTGTCCGACGTATCTATGACATCTGAACCCCGAATCCCAGCAAGCCGACGGGTCCAGAAGCCCCTGCCTTCTTGCCCACAGTGCTTCGCATCTCATTCTCGGGTGGATTTTCCCGACCGCTGGGCACATTGCACACGACAGTACAGACCATAGCTCCTAATTGCGACTCTTTTACACAGAAACTGTTCTCAACTCTCAGAATTGCCAACCAGGATATCACTTTTCAGGTGTACACGGGAACAACAATATCGCTAATAAACTAAGCCACGTACGCCCAATTAGGCTCCCCACCGTTGTCCCCACCTTCACGGTATCCTACTGGGATAGGTCCATTTCCCGTCGAGGTCAGTTCTCTATCACGGCCACCTACAAACAAATTACCAGACTACTTACCTTTTTTGTTGTGTACCAGCCCTCAGCTACTAATATTTTGGGTTAGACACATTTACCGCGTGCGGATTCTAAATCTGACGAAATCCAGGTCATATCGGACTCGGTTCCATTCCATGACCTCGATGCCTTCTGAACTCAGTTGGCACCCATCTTTATGTCGGACTGAGGGCGCGTCTCTGACTTCGAGGATCACATCACCATCCGGCCAGCTGCAGTACCTCGCTTCTGCTGTGCCAGACCCATTCCAGGCACCCTACGTGCAGCAGTGAAACAGAAGGTTGACCGACTTCAGAAGATTGGAGTAATTGAACCTAACAAGTCCAGTGCGTGGGCTACACCACTTGTCATTATCCGAAATCCTAATGGCACCCTCCGGTTATGTGAGGATTTTAAGGCCACAATTAACGCCAAGTCTCAAATCGAAACGTATGCGATCCCACGACAGGAAGATCTGCTCATTAAGCTTTCGGGCGGCGAATACTTCTCGAAGATTGACCTCGCAGATTCATATTTGCAACTCCAGATAGTTGAGGAATCGCAAAACATCGTTGTCATCAACACACCCTTCGGACTGTATGAATTCAAGCGCCTCCCATTTGGTATCACTTCCACGCCGGCAATATTCCAAAGGTACTTGGTACAGCTGCTGCGGCATGTCCCTGCATGCGAAAATTATTTGGTCGATATAATTGTCACAGAAGCCACTCGCCAGGAGCATCTACAAAACCTTCGCACCATATTTGCAGTCTTACAGGATGCAGGGTTGCAGTGTCGTCTCGAGAAGAAGATTTTATCATGAAGAATTGGAGTATCGCGGCCATTGGCGCAACAAAGATGGAATTAGGTCAACTTATCGCAAAGTGACCGCCATAGACTCCCTACACCGCTCAAAGAATCTGCTGAAACTGCAAGTATTCCTCGGAAAAATTAACTACTATTCAAAGTTTTTGCCACAAGCAGCACACATTTCGCAACCCCTCAAACATCTCCGAAAGAAGGGCATCCCCTACAACTGGACCTCGGCTTGCCAAAGAGCCTTCGATAGTCAATGATACTTCGAAGGACAAGGACTTGCAAATAGTGCAATGGGCATTATAACTGAAATTGTTTGGCCGTTATTTCGCCGTTATCAAATCTACGATACTGACATTCCATCTGTTTGTATGGACTTTGGCGAAGATAGAATTTATTTAATCAAACCAAAATCAATATAGTTTTCGGCACTTCTAAACTATGGAACAATTCAGCGAACACAACTTCCACTAAAACTATTCTAGGCCTGCACACTCCATAAAATGCAAGGATGTACAGTGGACCGTGCTGTTGTATATCTTAGTCCTGCACTATTTGTTAAAGGACAGGCGTATGTCGCACTAAGCTGTGTCATATCAATGGATGGATTAAGAATAGTGGAGCTCGATTGCTCGAAACTCACTGGCAAGACACAATGTAATGAAAATGCAATGAAGGAGATCGATCGAATGTGACAATTAAGACCTCTACCCTCCTGAATGGAGTCTTATATTTAAAATTTGGACTAAAACCGATCTGACATTGAATTTTTAATATTTAAATAAAAGTATTATACTTAAATATTTCGCTTGCTTCGTTATTTTATTTCTCAAAAATAATAATTGAATAGTTTGATGTATTATTGGTAAGTAGATATAACATTTTTCTATTTCAGATATAATCAGATGAAAAGAGACTGAAATAAATCTGAAATTTGTCTCTGTGAATATGTCGTCAAAGTATTTAAAATCAATTCCAAATTTTCACTTACATAACCCTAAAAAGCATAAAATAATAATAAAATTAAAAACTTTTAATTTTATGTTTTTATAACGGACTAAAAAGTATAAAATAATTTATCTTATCCTTATGAAGGATAAAACCCATAAAGATTTCTAACTTCTTCTAAATTGTACTGAAAACTTGTAATTGGAAATTTTTGAAAGCTATTAAAATACTTGTAAGATTGATGACGAAAAACATTGGGCGCATGCAATACATAACTATAAGAAGTGTATAAAGTAGCTATCAATAAAAGAACTTGCTTATCAGTTCACATTATTTCAGGTGCAATAAATTGTTAGTAGAGCTTTTAATGCATCCATTATCTGTTGCATGCACCCAATGTTTTTTGTCATAAATCTTACAATTATTTTAATAGCTATCAAAAATTTCCAAGTATAAGTTTTCAGAACAATTTAGAAGAAGTTAGAAATCTGAAAGTGGTTTTATCCTTCGTAAGGATAAGATAAATTATTCTGTACTTTGTATTCCGTTAGAAAAACATTTTACATTAAAAAAGTTTTTTATTTTATTATTAATTATCTTTGACCTGACCTGAGCTTAGCTGACTGCTAGTTATTAGAGTGCATTCAGAGGGTGCACCTGTTACCACCTATCTCAATAAACACACTCCAGACTATTAGATTAAACATGTTCACAGTAAATGTACTCAATTTATTAATTGATAAATTTGAGTTCTATAGTGAAATTTTTATGAGCAACTTTGTCAAATTATGACGTTAAATATTGCATCAGTACTTGAAAATAGGTGGCACAGCTGATGGTTCACAAACTGACCAACCCTTTTGTCTGCCTCTATATGCCACATTCTATGGAATTATGTAAGGGAATTGAATTCATTCAACATTAAGACCATCACATGCAGATTTACTTAGCCTGATGGCAGTTTGGAGTCGGTGGCCGCTACAACAACACAAAGCAAACAACCATCACTCGACGCTCACCACACTCAGGTGTCGATGTCGTACCCACACCAGGACACCTGTCAGTCAGCAGGTTTCGGCCGCTCCAACACAGCGACAGTAGACGTTCACATACCTTGAGGAAGGACTAACGGATTTGGTGAATGATGTGGGTAAAGGTGCGTAGCTACCAGAGGCTAGGCAGTGTGGCCCCCAAGCTCAGGGGACCCCCTGAAGCACAGGAGACCCCTGCCAGCAAAAAAAAATTCGCTCATCTGGCCTGAGGACCCAACATATTTTTGTTTTTCACTGGGACCCTTGTTAATCTAACTACGCCACTGTGTGGGTAATGCTATTCTGGACACAGAAATGTCCTAACATTCCAGGAGTGGTAATGGAATCTTACAGTGTTTACAAAACACTTGTGTAGTGAATTATCAATAAATCTGTTAAAGACTTACGTCTTTTTGCATACTGTCTGCAGCTACCTTAAATTTATTACTCACTTTATCAACCCCCTTAAAGATGAAATCTTGAACTGCTATAAAAAGAATAAAAAAATTCAAAAAAAAGATGTGTTCAAGTGTTTTACAGTTTCTCAGGAGTGAAATGATCGAATTATATTTAGAGAGTGATCTGGTTAAATATTTATTAATTTTGAAGTCATAGTGAAAACTATATTTACTGTCATATATATGATATCGACCCATAAATATAAATGCAGAATGACTGCATTTAGGAGGATTAGGCATCTGTAAAATGAATTAGTCATAATGTTCTGATAGTTGTGATAGCTGGATGTAAGTACCTGTTATAGTGAAATGAATTTTAATTATGTTAATTATCAATAGTGAAAGTGAATGTTTCATTTTCAAGCTTTATCTGAAATTACTTGCGGTTACCCTACAATCAATTGGTGATGTCTTCGGCACTTCTAATTGCTGAAAGTCTATAGGTGACCATCACACAAATGCTATTTATTTTACAAAAATATGAGACATAACATTTCTGGTTTCTTAAATTTGAATGATATTCAAAATAGGATTATTAAAATATTCTATAAGCAACGGAGAGCTATGCGTAAGAATGATTATGGGTCAGATATGAGTACTCCATTTTCAAAGAATATTGCAATATAATTGCAACACTGTAAAACAAAGTCAATCAGTAATTGTTACAGGATTGTATTAAAATTTCTGAGGAACTTCGTTTTGCAGATGTATGGCATGAAACTTAAATATTTCATATTAAAATGTCATTAACATGAAATAGTGTGAAATTAGTGCATCCACTTCACATTATCTGTAAAGATCAGCAGGGGATTAGAGACTGAATATTTATAGTAAGAATACTTCTAAAAGCATATAAATAAGAGGTTTATGGCTTTGAGTATTTTTAACTTGTGGTTCGCGGGGTTGTATTTTGAAATGATTTCCACCAAAATGCGGAAGACAAAATTAGTATCTTAAATCCTGAAAATGCAACATTCATTATGAGACATATCTGACATTTGGTACAGTGTGTGGGCAGAGTGTATGTTGTTAGAGGACTGAGAGTGCGCGCCTCTCTATGTGGCTGGACACTAACTTCTACGACCTCGGGACTGGGAAGGCGGGAATGCTCACCGAATGGCCGAATGGGGTGCTGGTACCAAAGGTAGGGGACAGGTAGCTGTCACACAGGTAGAAGGGCGTCTTGGGCCAGAGCCAGTTGTAAGGTGACTCATAGGGGTGCAGGTGAGGGTACTCCCACTACCACAGGTTTCGCGTGATGCGTGACTGTGGCAGAGTTGTCAGCGGCCCCAGCAGCTCGGACATTGGGCGCCGGGTGAGGTTGCCACCACGGCTGTAGATGGCCTGCCCTTTTCACCAAACACATTTGTAATATTAAGTACCTAAACTTACATTTCATTGTTTCGAGAATACCAAAAATTCCTATTACTAAACACATAAATTTCCACTTCATCCACTTTTCAGGATTCCATGGCTGTCATTGTTAATAACATTTGGGTTATATGTGAATGCAGGTTTTCCCGGCGAATGAATGATAACAACTCTTTCCTGGTTTGCAGCTGGATTTTATTACAAAGCGACAAGCTTTGTAATAAAATCCGGTTGCAAACCCGAGAAGATTTGTTAACATTTAGGTTTTTTGGGAATGACATGTTACTTTTTTACTATCTAAGCTACCGGAAAATAAAAATATTATTCCATTTCATCGTTTTGAGATTACCAATAATCTATTATATAATCTGTTTATATTAGTTTAACTTGTCTTAACATTGTGAAATTAGTAACAGATTCAAATGTATCTTTTTAAAGTGATTGTTTTTCAAATTTATGTATTACTTATATTAAATAGTTTTGCTTACAAGCGGTAAAGATGGTATATTCTTGTGTAACTTGACAAGACAAATTAAAAGTGGAGAAATTTTTTTAAAATACTTTGCTTAAGTCTCAAAATTGCGGTGGTTAGGTTGAAATGTGGCCTGGATCAGAAGAAAAATTCTACTAAAACCTCGAAGTTAGAATGGTCAGAAATTGATCATAATGATAGTTTATTTTTTCCCACCATTTCCATCCCCACCTCTAGCTTCAATCATGTGGCAATATGCTCACATCTAGTGCCCTTGCCATTTTTCTCAACCCTACATATGATGAATATTTGTACTGAAATATTGTTTGTGTTTATTTACTCAGTATTCCTCCTTTTCTAACCTCTGACGAGTGAGGGTTTACTTAATCCTTTCTTTCATTATCTTCGTTATTACTAGATATAAATACAGATGCATGAACCTCAAGTAGTTATAGGGGTAGAGTCGTGGTTATAAGAAGGAGTACCAGACAATGAGGTTTTTCCTGATGGTTACAAAGTGTATCAAAGAGATAGAGGAGCAACTGGGGGAGGGGTATTCATACTGGTTTGTATTAATGGTGTAGGGAGATCTCTGATTGATGCATCTGGAAATTTCTATAGCTATATCAGGAAACTGAGGGAAAGAGAGGGTATTGAGACAATTATAGATAAGGATGGAGAAGAAATAACTGAGGATTTAAAATGGCAGAGTTATTAAGTAACTGGTTCAGTGAGACCATTAGGGACAACAATTCAGAGGTTATATCTGGAAACGAGCCTATCATCACAGTTGGAGGTGAGCAGAGTAGAAAATTTAAAATTAAATATGAAGGTATCATGAAGAAACTAAGGAATCTAAAAATGCATAAAGGGGCTGGTGTTGATAATATTACTACAGATGTCTTAAAGATAGTAGGATGGGACATTGTACCTTAACTTGAAACATTATTTAGATTTAGCCTGGATACTTGTTTACCAAATGACTGGAAAAGTTCGATAGCAGTACCAGTCCATAAAGGAGGGGCAACAAACAGGGTCGAAAATTATAGGCCAATCAGATTGACATCAGTGGCAGGGAAATTAATAGAGAGATTAATATGCACCCATATTAGAAGTGTCTGTGAGGAACGTAAGTGGTTTTCAAGTCGACAACGTGGCTATAGGCAAGAATATTCATGCGAATCTCAGTTACTAGGCTATATGCAAGATATTTCTGATGAAATCGACAGGGGAGGTCAAGTTGATAGTGTAGCACTAGATCTACTAGATCTTTCAATGACCTTTGACAGAGTGAGCCATAAAATCGTACTAAATAAAGTAAAAACTATTGGACTTGGTAAAATTGTGATTTGCTGGGTAGAAGAATTCCTAAAAGGTAGAAGGCAAAATGCTAGGGTAGGAAATGCAGTATCAAAAGAAGTAGGAGTGAACAATGGAGTCCCACAGGGTAGTGTATTGGGTCCATTGTTATTCGTTATTTTAATGAATGATTTTTTTAATGGTATACTGTCAGAAGTTAGATTGAAATGGATTCCTCTCGGGTGTCCAGCCGGATGGAGTTGTGTAAACACGACGTTTCGACAGCTGGCTCTGCTGTCTTCATCAGGTATCTTGTAGCTGTTGCAAGCTGACTATTGTCACTGCCTCGAATGGACTTCATTTCATTTCATCAATACGCCGGGAAAGTCTCCACTCACACAGAAGTTATATTGTTTGCAGATGACAATGTTATATAAAATGATCAAAACAATAGAAGTCTGTAAACAGCTGCAGGGTGATCTAGATAGGATAACTAGCTGGGTGAGTCAACATGGGATTATGATAAATGCAAAGAAGAGTCAGGTTATTAGGTACACAGATAAAAAACTAAAGGTTGATTATGATTATAAAGTGGGGAAGGAGCTACTTATTGAAGAATCAAATCTAAATACCTTGGCATAGCATTTGATAGTAAACTTAACTGTGCAGTACACATTGGACAAGTAATAGGGAAAGGGTTCAAAATCCTTCACCTGTTGGAAAGAGTGATGATGGGATGCATTAGAGAAGTAAGGGAACTGGGGTACAAAACTTTGGTCACACCACTGCTGGAATATGGTTGGGTAGTTTTGGATCCACATTTTGGGTATCAAATACATGGTTTGGAGGGGGTGCAGAGGAGGGCTGGCAGTTTTGTCTTTGGAAATTACCGCAGAACACACTCGGTACTAATATGACAAAGGAGTTGCAATGGGATTAATTGGAGGACAGAAGGATGGTGAAGAGAGTCATGGAAGTGTACAAGGCCTGTACTGGCGATGAAGCATGGAAAGATATTGGTGGAAAGATTAAGAGAGGTGCTTCGCATTGTAAGGTTGAACGTGACTACAAGCTGGCACTTGATTTAGGGCATAAAGGTGTGGGAAAATTTTCTTTCGTACGAAAGGGTGTGAGGGACCGGAATAAATTGCCATCAGAAGTGCTGAATAATTTACCAGAAACACTCAAGGAATTTAAAGTAAAAATTAGTAGAGGTAAAAATTAGGTTGCTAGAGGAAAGGAGATAGGGAGTGTGTAGGAAGATTGCCACCGGAGTGTGCGCTCCATCACAATTTTATCAATTATTTTTGTATACCGTTAGGTTTATACTACAATGAAACAAAAAAAGCTTACAAAGCATAGGACCAAATTGGCCCTTACCGTGTGACTTGTTTCCACCATATTCCACTGCAGAGAAAGGATTATATAGCAAATAAATACAGTGCTTTATTCATGTTTAAATCTTTTGTGTGTCAATGCTGTCATTAACCTATCTTTATATGTATTGAACATGGATAACAACAAAAATGTCTGATTTATACATTTTCTTCTTTGACACAAAGGTCATCAGAAGGACTAAGAACTGTGTGCAGCAAATGTCAAGGAATTTTTTTGTGGCATTTTGTAATAACTATCTCGGAATTCACTTGCAGTGATTTTGGGAAATCATGGTGAACTGGGAATCAAACTCATGTCCCCTGGTATGCAAGATATGAGTTACAGACTACTCACCATTCTCAGTTTTTGTAGAGGTCACAATTTTATTCAGTGAGAAGATACTATCTTAAATATATTTTACATCTGTAATAAAATAAAAGGAAAAAACTCAACTAGATTTAATCAAGATGAAAGCCATTATAGGCAAATATAAGTAACACATATATATAAAAATAATAAATTCTGCATACAAAAATTGTTAGACAGGCTGTCCCAGGAATGTAATTGATAAGTTTTTGAAAACGTGAAGTGAAAATCACATATGTGTTCTCCGATGTTCTTTGAGATCACAAGAACATCTAAATTTCTTTCCACAATTATCACAACCTAAAGCTCGTTCACTTGAATGAATTCTTTGATGAGTATTAAGGTATGTAGAATGTTTAAACTTCATCCCACAAACATTATAGCTAAAAGGCCTTTCGTTTGAGTGTACTTTCAGATAAGCTTTAAGACTACCAGAACAAGTAAACGCCTTTTACAACTATCAGATTTATATGGTCGCTCTCCTGAGTGAATTCTTTTGTAGGCTTTCAGATGTTCTGACTAGTTGAATATTTTCTCACACACGTCACAACCAAATGGTGTTTCACCCGAATGGATCCTCTTGTGTCTTTAGATTTCACCAGCCACAGCAAATTTCTTCCCACAGATATCACAGACAAATGGACGCTCGCTGGAATGGAAATTTTTATGTGTCTTAAGGTGAGTTGGTTCGATAAATGTCTTTCCACAAATGTCACACGTGTAAGGCCGCTCACCCTTATGTATTCTCCAGTAGCATTTGAGGGATCCCAATTGGTTTGAAGTCATATCACAAAAAACAGCAGACATATGGCCTTTCGCCAGTATGTATTCTTTTATGATTCTAAAGAGAACCTGCTTTTGTGAGACTTCTCACAAATATTACAAACATATGACACTTTGGTGCCTTTTTAAGTGACGGGACTCTGTAAACGTTTTCGCAGGCCAATGTACTTTCTCCAGTATGAATAATTAGATTTTTTTCAGGTTACCAGATTCTGCAAAAGGTATCACACGTGTAAGGGTGTATTCATAAATGACTCATCTGATGCGTTTCAAGGCGAGAAGACTCTGCAAAAGCCTCACCACACATATCACAAACAAAAGGGGCGGGTATCCAAATGGACCAACCATTGTCTTTTAAGTGGCCTCTTTAAATGCGTTGCCACAAATATCACAGGAGAATGGCCGATCAGCAGAGTGAGTTATTTTATAGCTCTTGAGGTTCTAAGCAGAACCAAATGTCTTCCCACAAACATCACAGCGAAACCTCGTTCATCCAAAGGACTTGTATTACAATTATTTAAATTGAAAGCACATGCAGTGTTTGGTGTTTCTGAACAATTGCTTTCTTGTGTGTCCTCTGTATCATTTCTAGCATGGTCTATTGAAGAAAGTCTTGAATCATTGTTGTCCTTAATGGAATTGTGGGTATTCCTGGAAAAAAGAGCCCATTTGTAGCAACACAAGTAGAAATTCTGATATTTCTAATAAAAATTTTATGAATAGTAATTCAAATTGTACAATTTTTTTTTTTTTTTTTGCTGTCGTCAGTCTTTCGACTGGTTTGATACAATCCTCCATCCCTTCCTATCTTGTGCCAATCTCTTCATCTCTACATACCCCTTACAACCTACGTCCTCAATTATCTGCTTTATATATTCTAATCTCTGTCTTCTTCTACATTTCTTACCATCGACTGTTCCCTCCACCAACAAATTAACCAGTCCAGCATGTCTCAAAATATGACCTACCTGCATGTCTCTTCTTTCTGTAAGCTTCCTCCACAAACCTATTTCCTCACCCATCATTTCCAAAACTCGTTCATTTCGTACTTCTTCTGTCGACTTAATTTTCAGCATTCTTCTGTAGCGCCACATTTCAAATGCTTCAATTTTCTTTTTTTCCAGTATTACTAAGGTTCATGTATCGTTACCATAAAATGCTGTGCTCCACATATAGAGTTTGTAAAGTTCTTTCTAATTCCTAGATCAATATTTGAAACTAAAAGATTTATCTTTTTCATTAAGACTCTATTTGCTAGTGCTATTCAGTTATATACACAAAAATGTATAGAGAATGAAGAAATGCTATGGTGTGATATTAACATTTGAAGGAATGATGCAGTAGTTTCATCGCTTACCGAATTTGATGGAAGGAGTACTGTGTTTGGAAAAAAAAGAGAAAAATATTACATAAATATGAAAAAAATATTTTGGAATATGTCTATACTCATGAAGATAGAAGTTTACTACTGTTGCTGTGTCTGTTGTGGGTGAATGCGACAACTTAGACTTTTGCCTCATTTATATCTCCATAGTTAGTGATACAGTTTTTAATATTGCCTTTGGTATGTTTGGAATGAAGGTGCAGGATATCCCGCTGGAAACTGTACATTTGAAGTAGTGTCTGAGATCTAAAAAATACAATGATTGATAAAAAAAAGAAATGAGATTTTAAAATGGCTTGTGATAACTTAAAATTCAAAGTGTGTAAAGGGTATGTACTTTGGCACACTAAATACTATACTCATTTCCATAAGATAAGTGATCTTCAAGACCCACAAGAAATCATTTCTTCTTGGTGATAACATGTGGACTGAAATTTAGCTGCGCAGCTCACACACATGACAAACTTGGCAGCACAGTACGAGACTGCTTAGTGTGCCAGAAACAGTCCGTGTGGGAAGAAGTCTTGGATACAGGGTTCTGACTGTGTGTTGTGTCCATTTGGCACACAGTATGTGGGTTGTTGAGAAGCAGAATGACAAAGAGGTCACATCAGGATGATATTACGCATTGTAATACTACCAGCACTTTGGAAGCCAGCCATACTTTCACCAAGGAGTAGCAAGTCAGTTTTCTGATATAGTCATAGATGTTTCTAGATGCATCGTTCGTTGGTCCTCATGCACCATTAACGTTCTTCATAAACTCATCCTTTGTTTCTCTCTTTGCTCTTATTAATTGCTTGTTTAACTGTTTTAAGTATTCCCTACTGCGATTCTGTCTCCTAACTCTGTTGCGTTTCCGTCTCACTAGCCTCTTTAACCTTCCCACTTCCCTACTGTAGTATATAAGTTCTGTATTTATCATTATTTTCTGCTTTAGAATAAACATTTTCTCGTCCTTTGTTATTATCTTCTTAAACTATTCCCATTTTTCCTTCACTGTACTTGTGGAATCCTTCCATTTGCTTTCCCTGAAATATCCCCTCAGTTCTAATGTCTGTGCCTTTTTATGATTATACCTTTCCCCCCCTTCTATTTTGGCCCCTATTTTATCATATCTGCTTTTTTTTGTTATTAAATTTTTACGTCTAAAAATGTATCTTTTAGATTTACAGACAAAACTGTTTGTTCTAGCGTATTTTTTCCAACGTCAGAAAATGCTACATGTTTTTAAGATTAGCTTCAGGTATCTTACTCCCTAGTAAATGCTTTTATTTACAGAGATTTCGTTTGCTGCCTTTGGCCGACATTATTAAATTCAGATTAAATTAAATATCTTATATTAGAAGTGCATTGTTTTGATCTAAACTTGTATCAAACTTACTAAGAAAAATTACACTTTCTTTAATATTTGGTGTCTCACAGTAATTTGGCCTAATTTAGATTTGAATTTCCTCGTTTCTTCTTCACTAACAGTCTTACGCCTTCTTGTGACTCTATTCTATCCTGATGTGTTCAAACATTTTGCTTTGAAATTATTTTTAAAATACTTCTGTTCACTCGAACAATTTCAAACTACTGTCATCTTATCTCCAAAACTGCTTTTTAATCTAATGTACTTTTATTTCGGTTACCAGTTATATTCGCGATTTGTTATTTTTTCCTTTAATGAAAAACTAAATTGAATCTCGTCATATTTACTTTAAATTTCGTTTGTAACCGTCTTTTGGACTTCTAAACCAAGATCCGTTACTTAAATCGTCGTATTTAATCCGTTGACTACAATTCTTTCATACCCATTGTAAATCTGTCGACTGTTTCGTCACCCGCGTTACAAGGCTCCTTTGTTCCGAATCTAAGATTTCGCGGAACTCCATTTAGAAAATTCGTATGACATTGAGACTATCACTAATGTGATTATTACGTTCCTTTCTACTCCTGATAGCTTAATCTTTTAAGAGTGGTGTCGCTTTGGGTATCATACCCAAACCGATGCCGATCGTTCTCCCCAATTACGTTACAACACGTTTCACTTGCTGTTATGGTTTTATTTTTCTTAAATTCTTCGCCCACATACTTGCTGAGTAGGCCACTAAAATTGTGTTATGATAAATTCTTTTTGTTTGGACTTGAAAAGTGAATTTTTGCTGGCCGGTATTGATGATTTTATTCATAACAGCCACTCCTCGTGTTATTGTCTTCTCTAAGTAGGCTTCGAAGTTTAAACGTTCATCCAGTTGTATGCCTAAGTACCTGCACACTGGGTTTCTACGAATTAATTTTCCGTCGATTCTTATAGCAGGTTTTCGAGTCAGCTTGCCCTTGAGCACTATAAATATTGTAATATGTGGTGCTAAATTCAGCTTAACTTACCTGCACCACTAACTGAGGCAATTAAGTACTAGATTACTATTCTACTCAATTTCTGCTCTTGTAGTTCCTTCCACATCTTCAAAAGCAATTAGACTTAGAAGTTTGGGTATTCCGTGTAATAGTTTGATCACTGGTTCCATCCTTACATCCCAGAATATGGGACACAAACCGAACGTTGTTGGCATTATTTAATGATGGTCTCCGTGAAGGACGAGTTCTGGCATCTCGATGAAGCAGTTCTGCAACAGTCCCTTAATGTGTAGAACAATCGTTCTTGGAGAACCAAGCTCCCTCAGACGTTTAAACAGGGTTGGGCCACCGTAGAATGTCAAATTCCCCCGCGATGTCCATAAAAATGGCCACTTTGTACTTTTTTGTACTGCTACTAATTATTTCCATCGACTTTTTTTTGCATAGGAGCTTCTCTTGAACTTTTCCTAAAATACTATTCAATAAACAAATCAGCCGGTAAAACTTGGGTAGAAAAGATACTTATCATCTCCTTTCTTTAGCATTATCACCTCAATTTTTTCCATATTCCCTGATATAGGCATTCGTTCATGAATCTGCATAAGACGGGGGTTAATTTTATGATTAAGTTGAAATTCCATCCGGATCGGGAGCCTTTCCATTTTTTTATTTTTTTTATTGCGGTCATTATTTCTTCGGGTGTAATAATACTTCCATCCTCTTCACTCCAGCAGGGCTGCCACATATTTCTTTATAATGTAGCATGTTCTTCTGTTTCTTCTTCTGGATTGTCATTAGGTAACAAACCTTTTAATAACTCCTCCGCTGAGTCCATCCAAGTCGTGGTTATTCGTCCACCAGTTCTCTTGATTGTGGATAGTATTGCGGGAGACCTGACTAAACCTGCATCAATCTTGTAAGGAATACTCCATGGATTGTTCGTGAAGTTTTCTCTCACGAAGGCTTCCCAACATTTTTGTTTTTTTCTCTCATGGCGTCTTCAAAGATTTGGCTCTTCTGCCTGTAGCACTCAGGAAGGATATTTCTGTCTGCTGCCACCAGGCTTCGCTGATACGTTCTTCTCACTTTTCTCATGTTTAATCGTAGATTCTGTAGTTTTTCTTGCCATATTTTGTCAGTGGGATCTACTATTTTTATCAATGATATTGCTTGTTTCATGGCCCTTTGTATGGTAGATGTCAGCTCTCTTGCGGCTTTGTTTATATCTGGTATATTCGATGGAGAGAACGCATTTCTTACCTTTTCACATGCAGCTTTGCTGATGTTGTATCCTGTTTTAGTGCTTCCGTTGAGACTACTTTCATCTGTCTGCATACTGCACAGTTCGTAGACAGTCAAATTGTGACTAGTTGTTGCCATGTTATCAACACTTCTCAACTCCATAGCAGATTTACCGCATGAATATTTGTAATTGATATATCAATATTTGTTCTTGCGCCAGCACTGTTGCAGAAAGTAGGAGGATTATGTGCTTGGTTTCTGATCTGTAAGCCCAATTCGCTTGTCAGTTCTTCTAGTTGTTGCCGTCTCTTGTCAGTCTTCTTACTGTGCCGGAGAACAGACTTTTCACTAACGTCCGCTGCAATAACTACAGGATGATTTTTCCAGAGCTGCATTTATCCGCTGTATTCTATCTAGGTATTGCTAGATCTCTTCACTGTACTGGAAATACATGCTTACCGTTATTAGGCTTCCCATGCTGCTCTTATCTCAGCACGTACCGTGTGTTCATCACATAACTTTGTAATTTTAGTAACTGTTAGTTGTTTATTCAAAACTATTATTGCTGCAATTGGGTTATTGCTCTTTGTGATTATTCGTTATTTTATAGGTACGTGCGGGAATTTACCTCGCCAGGAATACGGCCTTGGAGACAAATAATATCTGGCCTTAATTCCTCAGCCACCCTTCTGATTTCGTGTAGTACCATGATGTTTCACTCAGTATTCACTTAAGTAATTTTTAACATGAACGTTACGGGTGTCTTGTATGTCCATTGCACTAGACCAAGGTTGTCTTGTGTCAAGCTATCCATGGGTCATGACAAACTGCTTGTATGTTTCTTCGGGATCAAATACTTCACTTCTCTTGAAAATCTTATGAACTAGGATTAGTAGATGAGCTGTATCTGTTGGAAGATTTTGCGATATCAGTTGTATCCTGTCAATTGTCGCTTGTAGTGGGATGTTACGTTTTTACCACCTGGATGGAGAACTCTTGTCAAATGTCGAAGGGCAAGTGTAAGCGTATGCACTTCTTCGAGTCTACTTAGCCGAAGTATACATTCAAAATCGGTGTACAATACCGCTGGATCTGCAGTAATGGGGTTAGGTTTGCTTACCACAAAGTCAGGGTGTCTTATTTGGCTGGTGTACATACTTCGCTTGCGAAAATGATATTCGTAGTATTTGGAATATCTGAGCCCACTGCCTCTAACAAAATGGTGGCAATAAGCCGAATTAGAGGTGGAGGAAATTTCGTTCACTTGCGCATCTATTAACATCTGCCGACGCTATCATTTTCTTCATTTCCATCGTCTACTTCTTCCTAAATGTTTCGGCTTTTGTAGCATATCTTCGTCAACGAGATTAGGGATTGCCACTTTCCCAACTTCCATTACGATTGCTTTCTATATCAGATATGCTACATTCGCGGTCAATCTTGCAAATGGATTGTAGACTAGCCAGAATCTATTCTGCTGACTAGGCGTTGCAAATGCAGTTTATACGTGAGACAATCCTTCCCCTTGTTTTTATATGACTTACCTCATTTCTAGCATGGGATACATGTTTTAGGCATCGACTTCTTATCACATTGATCACTCTTATGACAGTTTGACCACAATAACTACAATTCTCTATGTCTATTTGGCCGTGTTTACTCATATGACCGAGGTCCCTGCATTTGACACCAGTTAGTATCATGGTATAATATTTATAGTTGATTGCACTGAATTTTCCACATATATATTATGTTGCTCTAATAATAATGGGCTTACTTCTACAGCGTGATGAACGGTAGGCTTCTCATGGAGTCCTGTCTTATATTTAAGATAGAAACCCCACGAACTCCTATTTTGATAGTTTTGCCTCAAAATTTTGCTTATATACATTGTCTACTATATCATTTATCTAAAGGCTTTTTGATACACATTTTACCTTCGGATTTAATTCTTTTTGTTCCATTAATTTGTTCATATTCTGTTTAGTTTCTGCGTAGATAATTACTATGTTATTAGTACACATAATTTTATTAATTTTAATTTTGTTTTTAATGGTTTGATTATTTTTGGGTTTTTGCCATCTTTAAATCATAAACAGAGAACCTGTTTTCGTGGGCGTGATTTTATTGTTTACTTAACTCGTTTACTAGCTGGCCGCTGCAGCATAGCTTAGTCCTGAACGTGTGTTTCCATTTGACTTAAGTTCCTTGATAGGTTTCGTTTTCTTTCTGTACTTCTTTGTTTACTTCAGAATGTTTTCCTCTAATGCAAGAAACTGCAACCGGCCCATTGGTAAGCTTATCTTTGATTTAACGGAGCAGTGTTTCATTAAATTTTTTTGACTAGGTTCTCATTTAAGTAGTCGACCAGACTTTCATATTTTCGAGATAGAATTGGATTGTCATTGGTTTCATTCGCATTTGAAGATGCCTCAGTCATGGTATTGCAAGCATCTTTAATTTTCGTGTCAGCTGTCAGACACGGCTGAACTGTACACTTGCTGACGTTGCGGCGAAGACGGTGACTGCCGGAACAAATCAGAAACCAAATAATTGTTCACAAAACCAGTGTCTTGTAACTTTGACTTTATTAATAAATGGTTTACAGATAATAGCTTGCTTTTAAACATTGATAAATATCAATATATGCAATTCAATACATCGCACAGATTAATATCAGACATAAAATTTGCAGGCCAATCCATTCAACGTTTAGAGTGTGCAAAATTTCTAGGTTTGTTTATTGGTCACAATTTAAATTGGAAGGAACACGTCTGACTTACTGAAGCGATTGGATGCACCCAAATTTGCAATCCATACAGTTTCAGCTATAGGTGATCTCCGTACGAGGAAACTAGTCTATTTTACTTATTTTCACTCCTTAATGTCATGTGGAATAGTACTCTGGGGCAATTATACTCAGAGACAAAGTGTTCAGTGTCAAAAAGCGAGTAATAAGAATTATGTGTGGGGTTAGCAGTAAAACTTCATGTAGAGAGTACAAGAAGTTAGGAATTTTAACATTGGTGGCTGTGTATACATATACAAATATGTCCTTTGTAGTCACAATTTATATTGTTTGAAACAAATAGTAAAATACACAATTCTGGTAATAGAAGTAAAAATGATCTTCACAAAACAGAAATGTCACTAAGGAACGCACATAACATCTATTACATAGTCTCTGGGCGTTGTTAATCCAGCAGCGAAGGACGCCACATCGTGATGCATCGATACACAGTGACCAAGATAGTGTTTTATTAGCACAGGTTACTATGAAATATCTAGTTATTATTAAGATCAACAGAAAATTAATTGCTTATTTTATTGCAATAAATAAACAACACATTACATCGTGGAAAGTGAAAAAAAGTAGGACATAGCGCATCAGTAGAAGATTAATATATCCGAGGTCTAGTGTAGAGATACGGGTGATAATCTCTAATTCCTCTTAACTTCCATCGGTAGATATCTTCAGGCTTCAAGCTATCATGTTTTTTAAGACACGGTTCTATTACGACTAACAATTGCATCATAGTAATTTTATTACAAATTACACCTAGAAATGTATGGAACTACATTAATAATTTCGTGTGATCGTAATGACCTGGTGGCATTGTTTCTATTGGCTGCGTATTCCGCCCCTTCGTAGCCGCCTTAACCTTACCCGCTAATCCTACCGGATAAGGGTGAGCTACAGTTTAGCGTGGAATCCGGATAACGGAAATGTTCTGGCGTACTTCACATTTCACATTACACAGCAAGCAGTGCCGGCAGTGAAGGCAGAGTTAAGTGCGAATTCATCTCCGACGAACATGCAGCAGCAGTGACATTCCTTACTGGGAAAACTTAAGTCCCAGTTGAAGGGGAAGTTTTTGCGTTATAGCGCATTTCCTTCCAGTTTATGTTATTGGTTGTCATTATCAAAACGGTTCGTCTCTATTTAGATTTGTCGCATCCGGTGCTTTTGTCGTTGTCCTTATATTTTAGTGCATAATTAGTGGTCCAGTAGTTTCTTTAGCCACCTGAAAGAGTTGTTATAGATTGGATCCGCACCTAGAGCGGTTATCAGCGGATTGGTAGATTTTTTTATTATTGGCGTGAAATTGTCTTGCCAGCTGTTCAAACCTGTCGCGAAGCTTGGGTAGGCCACTTATTCAGTGCAGCACATGTGTCCTCGTCTCACGCTGTAGATGATATGCCTGTCTTATGGACCTGTTTTGTACAACTTGCAGTTGTTGTAGGTTGGAGGCAGCAGTGTTCCCCCAGACAACTGCTGCGTACTCCAGTATTGGCCTGACTAGCGCAACATAGAGGCGGATTCCCATCTGCGGCCTCAGTGCTGAAGAGTGGTTGATAATCGGGTATAGAATTCTCCCAGATGCCTTTGTGCGGACGTTGGTGACGTGAGGCTTCCACGTCGTTCTCTTGTCCATTTTCACACCTAGGTAGGTAGCAGTACTTGTCCAGTTGATATCTTCGCCGAAGAGGGTTAGAGGAGTCAGGTTTTGTGCAACCTTCTTCCTAATCAATACAATCGCTTGGCTCTTTGGCGCATTGAAGGCTAGCCGCTATTTCGTTGCCCATTCCTGAATATTGTCGCACGCTTGTTGTAGTCGACGTCGCAGATTGTTGATGTTCAAGCTTCTGGCAAACATGGCCGTGTCATCGGCATACAGGGCTTTTTTAACACGTGCTGTAGTAGGTGTATCAGCAGTGTAGAGGCTGTATAGCACCAGGCCTAACACCGAGCCTTGTGGGACGCCTGCAGCGATATTCTTGATTGAGGATGTGGCCTACTCGAAAGGTTCGTCCCTCCAGGTAGCTCTTGAGTAGTTTAACATGAGAAAGAGGTACTCCTTGCGTGAGAAGTTTATATAAGATTCCTTGGTGCCACACCGAGTCGAAGGCTCGGCCGACATCCATCAGGACCACACCGAAGTACTCGCGACGTTCAAAAACGGCAAAGGCTTCTTCAGCAAGACGAAGGAGCTGCTGAGGGGTGGAATGCCCTTGTCGGAAACCGAACTGTTCATCCGGCAGCAGCCTCTCGTTGTCTATGATTCTGCGCAGTCTCTTAAGGTATATCCTTTCAAACACTTTGGAAAGTGTAGGCAGCAGGCTAATCGGTCGGTAAGACTTGAGTGACCTCCTGTCCTTGCCCGCTTTGGGAATGGGTATAACGTGGGCATGTTTCCACGTTTGCGGGTATTTGCCTGTACGGAGAATTTCATTGAAAGACTCCGTGATGTATAGGATTGCCGTAGGGGGCATTTGTCGGAGAATCCCTCCACCGATCCCGTCGTGTCTGGCGGCTTTCTTGATTTTCAGGTTCGCGAGGGCCGATGTCACCTCCTGCACCGTGATTTCCTCTATGAGGTCTTCCTCCGAAGGAACAGCTACTATGAAGCGACTCAGGCGTCGCCCCACGAAGTTTATGTGCTCATCGTCTCTAGGGACGTCGACTGGTTTAAAGTTTGCCCCAAAGGTCTCAGCAAGAGCTTCAGCCTTTTCTTCTGGGACGCAGACATGGTTGTTTCCAAAAACAAGAGGTGGGATATTTATCCTCTGCCGGAGCCGGGCCTTTGTGGCTCGCCATGCAGACCCGTCTTCTATATTCAAGGTGGAAATGAGATTAGACCAGTCAGAAATTTTGTACTGTTCTACCTCCGCTTTGATCTCCCGCTGCATGCGATTTACCGCTCTCTTTGTAGCCGGATCCCTAGTGAGATGCCACTCCCTATTTAGTTGGTTTTTGATTGCTATTGCCTCTTGGATTTGGGAAGGCAATTGTCGAGATCGTGGAGGCTGGTTACGGCGCGGCCGGGTAGCCGCATCTGCTGCCTCGTTTATCCAGTCAGCCATTACAGCAACGGCGGCAGAGGGGCCAGTAGCAGATGGCGGCGCTGCAGATTCGAACCGCTGTGTGAGGAGGTTCTTAAAGACTTCCCAGCTAATCTGACGTAAGTTTCTGGATAGTCTGTTCCTGCGTGATGATATGTCCGCCACCATATAATAAAGCACCGGGACATGATCAGATGACAAGACCGTTTTGGTGGTGACGGCTATGTTGTGTCTTATGCCCTTGGTTATGGCGATGTCAAGAACATCAGGGAGGCCACGTCCGTAGATGGTAGGTACGGTGGGTCCCCAAACTACCGCATCGTGGTTCTCGACCACTCGTAGGATTTTCCTTCCGTGATTATTGGTGATTCGTTAATTCCAGGCGACATGCTTGGCGTTCAGGTCACCCGCAATAAACAGATCGCCGCGCAGACTAAGAAGCGCAGAAATGTCCCCTTCATGTAGGTGTCCTGGTGGTCGGTATACAGCAACAAACACAAGTCTCCCCCGACATGTCTCGACAGCGACACCGGTTGTTTCTATGTTCTCCATGCGGGGTAATACTATTTGGTAGTGCTTAATGGTGCTCCTAACGAAGACCGCGGTACCACCTCCGGCGGTTGGCCGGTCACACCTATAGCAAGAATAGTTGGGGGCAGCAGCTTTGATCCCCTGTTTAAGATGAGTCTCATTCACGAGGCACACATCAATGCCTTCGTCCCTCAGGAAATCTTTAAATTCGCCCATCTGGCGCCAGAGGCCATTAGCGTTCCATATGCAAATGGTTAAGTCTTCAATGGAATTAGCCATGACGTTCTTGGTTACCTTGTTGTACGGCAGTTATTGCCATCTTAACGACCTCCGCCATCTGACGCGGCAGGTCTTCAATTAATGCAGTCACCGTCTGCAATAGTGACTGCAATAGTGACTGCACCATGTTTAAGAGGATGGAGCCGTCATCCTATCGGGTGTTCTCACTGCTCGGAGGTTTTGCCTGGGCAGAGGAGTCTCTCTGGTGATCCCTCCCATTGTTATGAGCACCAACTGATGCTTCTGCGTAGGTTTTACCCGGTCTCAGCTCAGGGTTCGGCAGGCCCTTGTTGGAGGCTGCTGCCTCTTCCTCCTCCTTTTTCTATTTTTGTTGTTGCCTCTTCTTAAGAATGGCAACGTAGGAGGCATTGTTTACCTTCTGTTTGTCATTAAATCTACTGATAGCGGTGCATTTCCGATAGCTTGCGACATGATCACCGCCGCAATTGACACATTTAGGAGAGGTTTCTCCTTTTTTGAGAGCGCATTGACTCGTTGGGTGTTCGCCCGCACACTTGACGCATTTGGGCGGCATAACACAGTGCCGGGATACGTGTCCTAACCCCTGACAACTGTAACACTGAGGAGGACCTCGAGTGCTACGTAATTTTTCGGTGGTGATTATCACTGAGCATAGACGCGTCATTTTGTAAATCGCTCTATTCTCGGTGGTATCCGAGAGGACTACCAGGAACAGTGGTACATCCTGTCGCATTTTTGGTGAACGCAGACGAACAACTGTCCTCGCCACTATACCGAGCACTTTCAGTTCTTCTTTGATGTACTCCGTGCAGAAATTGAATGGGACTTCTCGGAACACGACTTTCAGGTTTTTATCAGCATCAGTTGGAAAGGTGTAGAATGGTATGCTGTTTTGTGACGCATAGCTCAAGACGGTTTGATAGTCGGCATTAGTTTTGAGGAAGAGCTTGTATAACTCGCGTCCCGCAGGTTTGACGCGGTACTCGTGCTTACAAAGCTTCTTTAGTGTCATTTCGAGGTTTCTATAATCCTCTTTGAAGGACACTATCAGGGGTGCTGGCTTCGACTCCCTAACAGGCTTTGTCTGTTCAGCTTCCACTGTTTCCATAACTTGCTCTGCCTCTATGGGGAGATGCGAGAAGGAGTTGCTCGTGCTGGGAGCATTGGCAACATTGGAGCTCAGCTGAGCGGCAGGAGCAGGTCTACGCGGCTTACGCCACTTGTCTGCGTCTTGTTCTGCATCTCTGGTTGCTCTTCTTCGGTCGGATTTGAGCTGAGGAGTCGGCATTCTGGTTTTGGTCTTCACAGAAATTTTTGCTGTCCGCTTGGACTGTGTGTCATCTTTATCATTTGAAGTGTTCTCTGCAGCTCGCTTACGTGAGACGGAGGCCTCTTGCTCGTGTTCCATCACTGTGTAGTCCACTACACATTCCGTAGTAGGCGTTGAGTCCAGGTCTCCAATCTCCACCAAGTCCATAGCGTCGGTAGAGGCCGGTATAGGCGCCGCTGATGATGACATGGGCGTGTTGTGCTGGCCCTTTGTTGTCACAGGAAAGTCATTTGGCTGATCCTATGGTGGGGCGTGGGCGTGAGTTGCTTCTATCTCTACGTTGTAACTGTCACCACCCACTCGAGTAACAGTAACAACCGCAGCAGGCTTAGACGTCATTTTCGTTACCGATGTTGGCGTAAGCGAACGGCACGGAACGGCGCGGCGCGGAAGCCGACGATCGCGAACGTGACGGCTGACGTGGCCCGGCGGTGCTGCCCGTGCAGCTCGACGCGTTTTTCGGCTTCGTCGTAAAAACACGATAGAAAGCACTCGACTGCAATCGACGAAATGAATGACCGATACGCGGAATTCGAAGTCACGCACTCGTAAATAGTCAATCACTACAATTGATTTCACACAATCAACAATTCAAACAAACACACATAAAAATTCCACGTCACAATACTTCAAATTATTATCAATCATACCATATATCATGATATAATAATTATCCTCTCAATACTTAATAATTCACCCTCAACTTTATCATCAATCCTCCGACGAACATCACCATCTCGCCAGTCTCAGCATTAAAGCTGGTCGGTTGGGGGTTGTTGTCCTGAGACATTTCCTCCCTCAGTCTTCTCTTGAGTGGTCTTCTCTTCACTTCTGATTGGTCGTCTTGGTGGCGTATTATTAGTTGGTCCTTAGCGCTCCGTCAGCACCAATGGCCTGCTATGTTTGTCAGCGGCAGTTTCATATTCGCCGAGACAACTGACCAGTGGATTGGCAGAGTGATGTGCTGCTCTGTAGAATTTATAGGCATGTTGCCGGAACCTGTCAATGAGCTTCTCTGTTCCCGACGCCTCATGGACTGCGACGGTGGGGAAACGGTTGGGCAGATGTAGTGCCCGCTTCAGTGTTCTGTTTTGCAGCACCTGCAACTTTCTCAGGTGGCAATTAGCAGCGTACCCCCAGACGGGGCAAGCATATTCAATTACCGGCCTAATCAAGGAGCAATAAATGGCAACTCCTAGGTGAGGTACCAACGAACTTTCCCGGTTAAGTATAGGGTAAAGAGAATGGAGCCGAGCACTTACCCTTTGCCTGATGTCCTTGATGTGAGCTCGCCATGTCAGCTTACAGTCAAGTGTTACACCAAGGTAACGAGCAGTTGGTGCCCAGGGAATGGTTTTACCTCTGAGCTGAAGTTGCGGGTGAGGTAGTTGCTCACTACGGCGTCCTAGGCGTCGCGTCAGCATAATCGCTTGCGTTTTGACAGGGTTTATACTTATCCGCCACCTTCTGGCCCAGGCTATCGTCTGCTGAAGAGCTTCCTGCAATCGTCTCGTCGCGATGGCTCTGCTACGGCTGGATGTAAAGAATGCCGTATCGTCGGCGTACGTGGCTGTTTTCACATTCACAGGTGCTGGAATGTCGGCTGTGTACAGGTTATAAAGAACTGGTCCCAGCACTGAACCCTGTGGTACACCTGCACGAATGCGCCGTCGTGTTGACATGGCATCACCAACCCTGACGCAGAATGTGCGCCTTGACAGATAGCTGCGGATCAATTTTACGTAGGGTCCAGGCAAGCCCCATTCGTACAACTTGCAGAGCAGACCCGTATGCCACACTGAGTCGAATGCACGGGCGACATCGAGCAACACCAAACCACAATAGCTTCTCTCGTTGAAGGCCCTTGTGGCTGCCTCTATAACACGCATCAACTGCTGCGTTGTGGAGTGCCCTCTACGGAACCCAAATTGATGATCGGGTATGACGCCTGCAGCCTGGATGTAGGTGTCAATACGCTTCAGCAGAATTCGCTCGAACACTTTGCTGAGCGCGGGTAGCAGGCTGATTGGCCGGTAATGCTGGGGAAAGATTGGATCTTTCCCAGCCTTATGAATACCGACCACGATGGCATGCTTCCATGCTCTCGGGAAAGTCTGATGTCGCAGGATGGTATTGAAGAGCCGCGTCAAGTAGTTGATGGCTTCTGGTGGTAGATTTCTGAGTGCTCGATTGTCCACTTGGTCATGCCCAGGTGCCTTTCGCGGATACAACCCGGCGATGTAGCTAGCTACCTCCTGCGGCTCAATCGCAATGATGTCATGGTCATCATTGGCTGACATGTACCGTCGCAGTCGGCGACGTACTGCTACAATGTGGCGGTCGTCAACGTCGTCATCGACGGGCTGGAAATTTTTCTCAAAACTGTCAGCGAGCGCGTTAGCCTTGTCTTCCGGTAGAAATACAAGACCACGTTCGCCGTGGAGTGGTGGTATCGGCTTCCTCCGGCGGGTGAGTCGCCTAGTTTCGTTCCACATGCTGCCATCGTTTGGTCGCAGCATTGCAACACGTGCGGACCACTCACGATTTCTGTGTTCTACCAACGCTGCCTTCAGCTCTCGCTGCAGTTGATTGAGGAGGCGGCGAGTGGCACGGTTCCTCGTTAGTTTCCACTCCTTGGCGATCCGATTTTTGTTTCTGATCTGCGCAATGAGGTGCGGTGGAAGCTGGCAGGAACGTTCTATGCGTGTATGAACCAGTGGTGTGGCGACTTTTGTAGCTTCATTTACGGTGTTGGTGAAGAATCTCAGAGCCTCCTCAACATTTCCTTCCACTGTACCGCTTTCCAGTTTAGTCGCTACGACTTCCCTAAACCGGTCCCAGTCGGTCCGCTTGTAATCAGGAATTGGGTGATTGTTTGGCTGCCACTCCCCAACGTCGACCTCAAGTAGCACAGGAGAGTGGTCCGAAGATAGTCTGTTAAGGGTTGTTGCCGAAACAAAACCTGTGATTCCCTTTGTTATAACAATATCAAGAACATCAGGCCGGTTTCCATTTGCAGGATGATGCGTTGGTTCTTCAGGTGCCCATACACATAGGTTGTGGCAGTGGGCCAGGCGTCTTAAGAGGTTACCAGCCGGATTGGCAGTTCTGCTATGCCAATCCTGGTGCTTTGCATTCATATCTCCACCAATCAGGATTTTACCAGGAAGTGTGATAAGGGCGGCGATGTCTGCTTCTTCAAGCACTCTGCGTGGTGGTCGGTAGGCTGCGACGACGGTGATAGCGCCTGAGGATGTTTTCACCTGAACCGCGACAGCCTCTACCTGCTGAAGAGGAGGAAGAGGGACTTCACAGTGAGGAATACCGCGTTTAATGTACAGCGCAACACCCCCACCGGCCGTCAGTCGGTCTTTCCGGTAGCAGCAGTAGTTTGGTGCTGCCGCCCGTAGGCAAGGTTTCAAGTGGGACTCGCTGACGAGGCAAATGTCCACATCTTCTTCCCGCAAAAATTGTCTAAACTCAAGTAATTGTCCATGAATGCCGTTAGCATTCCACACACAGAAAGTGAGGCTATGAATGTGAGGCCTCCTATTCATGGTTGCGTTGCTGGGTTATGGAGGTGTTGGCAAGCGCCGACGTCACTGCAGCTGTGATGTCCGAAGACATTCTATCGAGCCGCGTTAGGAGGCTGACCATCATGCTAAGTATATTCTCAAGCATATTGACTAGTCTCCCGAGGTTTGTCCCGTTCGTCTCTGCTGCTTCATCTGGATGCTGGTGTGGTAGACCTTGTCTTTTCTGACGCTTTGGTGGTACAGTCTGCAACGCCATCGGTTGTTCGGACTTTGCAACTGGGCCTTGCTTCACCGGCTGCGTCGAAGTGTCTTGGTGCTGTGGCTGTTTGGGGGGAGAAACATGAATCACATCTTTGGTTACTTCAGCGAAGGATAAGTCTGATTGCACTTTGGATGATGCCAGTTTCTTGCCCTTCTGCTTCTTCGTTTTCTTCAATTTCTGTGGATTCGGTTTCGTTGATTTTGATATTTCACTGATCTCCGACATTTGTTGTTGGTTTGACTGCTGTTGTAGATGCCTCTGAGGAGCCTCTGTCCCCACTCCTCTTTGACGATCGCGGGCTCGCTTATAGGCTGGACAGCCTTTCCAACTGGCAACGTGGTTGCCGTGGCAGTTTCCACAGATTGGTGGGTCACGGCCCTTCTGCGTGTGGCAGTCTTTTGCGTCGTGTTGCCCTGCACACTTGACGCACACCGGGCGCATTTTGCAATGGCGTGCCACATGGCCAAACAACTGACAATTGAAACATTGCTGCGGTCCAGCCGACGATCGCAGTTTCTCTGTCGATACTCTGAGGTGGCACAGCTTGTCAACCTCAAATATTGTGCGATTTAAGGGCAGGTCTGGTAATACTACTAGGAAAAGCGGCATTACATCGTTACTGCCGGGGCGACGAAGTTGAGCAACAGACCTCACTTCGTAGCCCATTTCTGTCAGCTCTTCTTTCAATGTCTCTGTTGGCAGAGTCCTGGGAATGCCACGAAACACCACCTTCAACAGTTTCACCGCTCCGGTCGGAAAAGTGTAGTACGGGATATTGCACTGTTGAAGGAGAGAAGTGACGGCCACAAAGTCTTCGGTAGTAGTCATGCTGAATTTGATTTTGTCGCCACCTGCGGTTTTCGCAGCGAATGGACTCTTGATGACATCTGCCACCCGATCATGAAGGGTCTTGTAGTTTTCTGCGAATTCCACTACTATAGGTGGAATGGAGTCGCATCTCGTCTCCTTTCGCGGCGTGTCGTCAACAGTCAAGGCAGTGAAACGATTTTCTACTTCCATCGCCGCTGGGTCCAATGAAGGTGGGGGCTTTGCTGTCTTCTTCGGCATTATGAAACCTTCCTGGTCTGGCTGCCAATTCTGGGTGCGAGAACGACGTCCTTTGACTCCATTCCGCCCGGAGACCGAGGCTGCAGTATTGTCAGCGGCTTCGATAGTCTTCTTCTTTTGTACCTTGGAATTCTTTGGTTTCTTGGCTGAACCAAGTTTCGTCACTGCCAGGCTGACTCCAGTAGATTTACGCGTCTCATCCTTCCTGTAGTTGACGGCGCGTGGCTGTTTATTGTTGGTCCTCTCTGGTGGAGTAGTGGAACGCTTTCTTGGGTTTAAATCTTTGCTCACCGCATACACGTCACCATGTATACGCTGAATGTTGAACACAGCGGCTGGCATAGCATCTTCATCCATTTCGATATCCTTATCCATTTGCTGATTCGTTGCACTTGTCACAACGTCCGCTGGCAAAGACGAGTTCAATGAGGCGCTCGACGTGCATGGCGCTGAAGTGCAGAGCGGCCTTTCCTCGTCACCCATCCGTGCGATCCCTCTGGGCACTAACTGATGGGTGGCCGAGCTTAATTCGCTGCCTGCAGTCGCGAATCAGTTATTCAACTTCGACACACAGGTGATTTCTTGTCACTTTTGTAAACAATACCTATATTTAACAATCACACATTCACTCAAAAATGCACACACACAGTCAATTATTTTCAAAAGTCATCACCAATAATCACACTCACAAAAATCACAAACTTCACTCTCCTATCTAGTATTATTCCCGACGAACATCGTTACGCAAGATTTTTATAAACTGCTGTTGTGAATTTTCGACTGCGAGAATTAACTAATGGTCTTTTCAGTTCCTTGCCCTCTCCACTCCTCCCTTTGTATTTCGCAATAATAAATATTTAGGTCAATAATCGAGATAAAAACTATCCTATCTTTTAAGTTGGACCAAATTACACACAATAATCTAAATTTCATCAAAATCGGTTAAGTAGTTTCGGAGTTCATCTCGTACAAACATCGTGACGCGATATTTTTATATATATAAGATAAGTAATTATGAAAATGACTAACCTCAAACCCCGTCAGAAATGACGGGGTTAATGGAGCAATCTGACAATTCATTTCTTAGCAGTTGCTTAATTAAATAGAATATTTATAAGTCAAAGCTCAATGTAATTTCTCATCCCTTGTGCTGTAGCAAAAAGTTTCAATTGTCAACTTGGTCCATAATCTCCGCTAATATTGCCGCTAGAGAATCATAGCTTCAATCACACGCAAATTAATACATTCCTTGTATTGCAGGTCAATTTAATCATGCAACGCGATTTAAACTTGATCCAAAATCTTCACGGGTTCTTACATTTTTCTTTATTATTATCTTTGATGAAGATCGATGTTTTAGCGGCTGACACAGCATACATACGGCTGAAATAATGACCTCAGGGAAAACGAAGGATGCTAAAAATAAATCTTAACAACTTACGTTATGCCACGTAATATTAGTCTTCATTGTGGTTTAGGTCGCATAGATCGCGATCAATTTCTAACATCTTTCATTCAAACCAAGTAATGATTTTCGTAAAAATACGTAATTGAAAATTAATATGCCAATTTAAATGAAATACATATTTTTCTTTCAGTGTTGTGGGAAAATCATTTTTTAGGAATTTCTTAACTAAATAGAACTTTTATAAAATAAAGCACTCTTGCCTTGTGCTGTAGCAAAACATTTCTGTTGCAATTCTGGTCAAGCTTGCATTTCAACCTAAGCACATACTACGCTTAAGTTGCCGCCAATCACACTCATATTAATACGTGTGTTCTATCGCATGTTAAGTCTTAACAACTTATTTCATGCCACGTAATATTAGTTTAAATTGTTGTCTGCTCTGCATACATCGCGAACAGTGTAGAACTACTTTCATTTAATTTAAGTAACAGGATACTAATGAAAGCAATTTAAATTATTTTAAAATACTCATCCTTTTTGCTGTAACGTCAAGTTCAGGTTGTAAAAAAATCTAATCAAAACTACCGCTAAACGAAAATTAAAGCTTTAATCTTCCATATGTATTGCCAAACGAACACTTTTACTTAGAATGAATATTAAACAAATATAAGCAACTAATAATTATTATATCAATTTAAATGGAATACGTACTTTTCTTTCAGTGTCTGACTTTTGATGTATTCGCGGTTGCGTAGCTAAATAGAACTGGTTTTATATAACGTGCATAACCTAGACCAGTGTTTTTCAATCTGTGGGTCGCGACCCCTAGGGGGGTCGCGGGCTGAATGAAAAATTCAAGGTTCTACCACTTACAATCAAAACACAATTTTAGTGAGAAGGATGGGCTTTGTTTATTTTTCAAAAGTTTATCAAATCGTGGTGCTATTTTTGAAACGTTAATAATCAAATCATTTTCTAATTGCAGTCTATTTCTCTTTTAGTTTTAATGTCTACCATTGCAGAAAATGTTAGTTCACACAAGTATGAAGTGGCGAATGGGCACTAATAATTTTAGAGCTTCCCTTGCCAGCTGTGGGTATTCATGTTTTCTTTTCATCCAAAATACGTCGATACTTTGCGAATTAAATTCCATTTTAAGCATGCCATCAGCAGCTAAATCTATAAGACATTCTTTCATATTTGTGGTGACATCAGCCAGATCTATTGACTTGTTTAAAAAAGGGTTTAAAATCCATCTACGCCCATTGTCAGCTTCAGAATGCCAGTCTGGAAAGTATGTCATAAGTTTCTCTTGTAAATTATGCAAGCTCTGTATCATGCAAGGAATGTAAGCCCTTACTACGAGACTTTGGTCTGATGCGTTATCTTCAACAATCTTCTGAACACACGGAAAAGACTCGAATATACTGTTTTGCAGAGAGGTTAACCACAAATGAAGTTTTGCGTGAAATTATTTGATTCAGCTGTTAAAATATTTTCTTCTCTACCTTGAAGGTTCTTGTTCAAATTATTAAGATGGCTAGAAAGATCTGCCAAAATGCTAATTTCAAAGCCAAATAGGGTCAGAAAAACGATTAGCATATTCAGATCTTGTATCTTGTAAGAACATTAACAATTCAGCTCTCAGTTCTAGAACTCTTGTCAATACCTTTCCTTTGGATAGCCACCTGACTTCTGGGTGATAAAGGAGATTTTGATGAAGCGAGCCAATATCTTCACAAAGGCTTTACCTTTGATAGAATTCACAATTTTTATTACCTCCTTGAGCACATCATTTAAATCAGAAGATACTACCTTAGTAGCTAGTGCCTGTCGATGAAGAAAACAGTGTGTCCAGGATATGTTTGGCATTATCGATTTTAATTTCGCAATGAGTCCGCTAATTTTGTCAGTCATAGCTTTAGCGCCATCGCTACAAATAGCGATACATTTTTTCCAATCAATATCGTAGTCGCAAGTGCTTATCGTATAAACACTGGCCAGAAGTGTTTGCAGTAAGTGCTTTGCAAAATAAGATTTCTTCCATGATATAGTCACCTACTTCAAAGCGCACAAATACTACAAACTGAGCACAATCGGAAACATCTGTAGATTCGTCAAACTGCAAAGCAAAATGTCGGCTGTTCTTTAATTTTTTGATTACTTGTTCTTGAATATCATTGGCCATATCGTTTATTCTGCGTGAAATAGTATTATCAGTATGTTTTTTAACTTGTTTGCCTCCTGTTTACTGACCATAATTTCAACCACATCAAGAGCTGCTGACAAAATAAGATTTTCGGCAATTGTATGTGATTTCCCTGCTTTAGCAACTCGATATGCGACTTTATAGCTAGCTAATAATGCTGACTCATTGACACTGGGTGCCTGAAAATAAACCAGACAATATAAAAGTGAGTGTGAAATAGTCAATAAAAATTAAGCATGCGAAACCTTTGCAAACCAGGGGTCGCCAGAAATTTTCAACTTGTAAAGGGGTCGCGAAATCAAAAAGAATGAAAAACACTGACCTAGACCAACAACTCAGGTCGTAAGTTGGGTAACGAAAGCGAAAAGCATGACGCTATAGCTCGACGTCATATTGTGACGTCACCGCGTGATAGCTACAACATGATCAATAGGTATAGATGACTATATCCCGATGGTGGGAAGTGGTACTAGATGCATTAAAGGCAAAGAGAGAGAATATTTATAGTCCAGTGAAATGTTTCCTAAAGGTGTTTATAAATATACTGATTTCCTTCTTATTTTAAGGGGGAGTTTATTTCAACCATTAAGACCCGGAAATGAAAAACCATATACATATTGCCTCTAGCTTTATGGCTTGTCGATGTAGGGGTCATTGGGGCCAGAGGAAGATGGGGAGCAAGGAACAGATAGGACCTTTGGCGGAACCATTCCGGCATTCGCCTGAAGTGAGTTCGGGAAACCATGAAAACTGAAATCAGGATTTTCAGATGGGGATTTGGACCGGCAGGAGATATCACGTAATTTTGTACGTGTTTTGTACTTTTTCTACCATTCCGCATCTGAGATTGCGTTCAGTCCCGAGGGTTGGATGGTTTACTCCAAATATTTGTAGTGAGTGTGTAAGACGAGAATTTGCATTGGAGTTTTGCATAAACCTTAAGTCTCACCTACACCTGTATGTCCGTAGATAACCGTGGAAAATAAAGTTTTAGCTCTACAAAAGTAACTTGGTCACCTCTTAGCTTGTCAAACCCCAAACTAAGAAAGGTAGTTAAAATAAAATCCACTATTAATGGTAGATAAACATTATATTGATGAAAATTTTTAAAAAGTCACAAACTGAAACTGCGGAAAATATATTTACAAGTTAGATTAACCGAATCGAGCCAAACCACACCTCATAGTTCGTCACACGCTTCTATCGTTCAACTAGTTTGTCAACGACTGATACTTAGGTTATCCCGACGCACCACATGGCGTAAAATGCTGCTTTAAAAATTGCATAGCACTGAAACTGACTGAATAAGTGAACCTACATTATGCCAAAACGGTAGCACCTTACTGCTTGAAATAAAACTTGCTGGCCGACTGAGTTACATAGTGCCGCGCTTGCTGTATCTGGAATACTGGGCTACTGCGACTGAGAACAAGGAAAATTCTGGGGGAGTATTTATGCTCAATGACCGTGGGAAGCTGAATACTTCCGCCTCACATGAGAGTGTGCTGTAAAACTGATCAGATTCGTCGCTCACGCTTGAAAGCTAGTATCAAATATTTTGACCTTGACATTTAAAATAATCCTTTCACTATGAAATTTTGAGCATAGCTTCTACATCTTGTGAAAAACTTCAACTTTAATCCTTATTAAAAAAAATTCAGTAACTTTAATAGTTTTGCCGTAAAAAATCATTTTAATGCGATTCCTAAAGCCTGTTAATAACTTTCTCAATTTTGTTGTTACTAAACTGAAATAAATTTCATTTTACTTCTAATAGGTTACTCTTTCGTTTGCTATCAAGCAAAACATGTTTTCTAATGTCAAAAGGTGAAATAAAAATCTTAATCCAAAAACAAAATCCAATCAATTAATATTTCAGAAGTTATTAAAGCTATCGATTTTAAAGTAGCTTTAATCAAATCTACATATTTAAAAATGGTTATTTTGTGAACTTAAAGTCTCTAACTTTTGTCTACGATTTATTACGAATTTTGGAAATATTACTCCAGGCGAATGCCTTAATAACTGTAAAAATCTGATTTCTCGCTTGAATTAACATAAAATGATATGCAAAACTATTCAATCTAATTAGTGGTTCTAAGAACAAATTTTGTTATGCAGTTACAAAATTTATAAGATACCTGTAATGCTCTTCCAAATTGAAATTATTTTCCAAAGAAAACTAACTGAAATATACCAAAAAAAAACCGAAAAACTGAAACCTTCCTCTTATCTGTCTACTGGTGAGGCTGGTCTGCCATTCATACTTCGTTCACTCTCTCTTATACAATAACAATTTGCAAAATATTATAGACAATGTGTTATCAATATTATCAAATCAACAAATTTAAATTATTTCACATGTATTACAATTAAAACAAATATTGTTATTTCACAAAAATGTTCATCTTGAAAAATGTTTATTTCAAGTGTTGCTGTACCTTGAAATTGTGAAAAAAAAAACTCAAAAATTACTCCTATTATACGTTCAACTAGTAAAATGTTCATGTCACCTGTAATTGTAAAATAAAAACACGCAAATCACTTTTTATACAACTGAAAATGGGTCAATTTTGCTGAAATTTCACTAGAACATCTTTTAAGGGATGAAATATCTTAATCCTGTCACAGTTGTGACCTTAACCAGGGTGAAAAGAAAATAATGCAAGGCCCCACAGGTTTGGCTGCTGAGTAACAGTTCTGTCCCTGGTGCCTGTCGCAGCAGAACTGCCATGAGACCTCAAATAAGCCACCTGTCAAAGAACCAAAAGGAAAGAATTAGTTTCTATTCTCATAGAACATATACATTGTAATATATGAAATTTAATTCACATAGAAGTGAAAACTTCACTAATATAATTATAATAACTACAGATTTGCAAAAATGATATCAAAATCTCAGTAACAAATCTAAGTCTTAAAAAAAGAAAAGTGTTAAAAATATTAGATTCACAAATAGAAAGGAAAGCATGAAGAGCTTTCATAAATTACATGTGTAGCAACTGCTGAAACTTAATGTTTAAGTTTAATTTCATTTAATTGCAATGGAGCACAAGATCCGGTGGCAATTTCCCTAAACCCCATTTTCCCCCTATCCTGCACTCACCTACATTAACCCTTTGCATATTTTATCTTTAAATTCTTTCAAAATTTTCGGTAAATTATTCATCATTTCTATTGGTATCCCATTCCAATCCCTGACACGCTTATCTAAAAGAGAGAATCTTCCCACACCCTTAGCGCTGAAATCGAGTGCCAGCTTGTGGTCATGGTCATCTTTTCCCTTCCATGCACTAATTTTCATACATACTCTAATATCTTTCCATGCCTCATCACCAGCAAATGGCCTGTACACTCCCATAACCCTCCTCATCCTCCTCCTGTCTTGCAATGAATACCATTCCAACTCCTTTATCATATCCGTCACTGATTGCATTCTGCGATAATTTCCAGAAACAAATCTAGAAGCCCTTTTTTTGCACCCTCTCCAATTCCTGTATTTGATACGCAAAATGAGGGTCCCATACTTCACTACCATATTCGAGCAATGTTCTGACCAATGTTTTGTAACCCAATTCCTTTACTTCTCTCGTACATCCCCTCATCACTCTCTCCAACAAGTGCAGAATTTTGATACCTTTTCCTACCACCTGCCCTATGTGTCCTGCCCAGTTAAGCTTGTCATCAAATGTAATGCCAAGATATTTACATTTCACGTATTCAGTAAGCAATTCTTTCCCCACCTTATACTGATAATTAACCTTTTGTTTTTTATTTGTGTATCTAATAAGCTGACCCTTCTTTGCATTTATCTTCATTCCATGTTTACCAACCCAACTAGATATCCTGTTCAGATCACTCTGCAACTGTTTACAACCCTCTATCGTTTTGATTCTTTTATATAGCATTATGCCATCTGCAAACAATCTGATATCATATACAGTAGAACTCCAATTACTTGAACTCCGATTATCCAAATCGCTTTTTTAACTAAGACGGAAACGTACTGTGAAAAGGCTTCCCCTCTTTTATTAAAACCAACCCAAATTTCGGATGACTGCAGCTTTGGTTACCGAGTGGTACGGCGAAATTTTCATCCCTGAAGTGGAAAAGCACCAATAATTTCTTGGAAAAGAAGGCATTTTCAACTTACATACAATAATTAATTAAAATAGACCCTATTTCGGAAAAAATCGATTATCCGAATGGGGTCCAGTCCCAATTGATTCGGATAATTCGAGTTCTACTGTAGTAAACAATCAATACAATTATTCATTAGAATAACAAATAGCAATGGTCCCAATACGCTACCCTGCGATACTCCCACTTTTTAATCCACTCCTTTTGATACTACATTTCCTACACTAACAATCTGTTTTCTACCTTTTAAAAATTCTTCTACCCAGCAAATCACTTTCTCATCTACTCCAATAGTTTACCTTATTTACTACAATTTTATGGCTCACTCTGTCAAACGCCTTTGACAGATGTAGTGATACACTATCGATTTGTCCTCCCTTGTCAATTTGATCTGAAATATCTTGCATATATCCCATTAACTGAGATTTGCATGAATATCCTTGCCTGAACCCATGTTTCCTGCTTGAAAACCACTTACATTCCTGACATATATTTCTGATGTGGTTACATGTCAATTTTTCCATTAATTTACCTACCACTGAATTTTCGACTCTATTTCTCACCCCTCCTTTATGTACCGGTACAACTATTGCACTTTTCCAGTCCTGTGGTAAGCAGCGAGTATCCAGATTCAATTTAAAAATTGTAATATTTCAAGTTAAGGTACAATGTCACATCTGGCAATCTTTAAGATATCTGTAGTAATACTATCTACACCAGCCCCTTCTGTTTTTTCAGCTTTCTTATTTCCTTCATAATTTCCTCAGGATGAATTTCAAATTTTTTACTATCTTCATTTCTAACTGTGTTGTTAAGCTCATTCTCCGAATTAGACCCTCCCGTTTCTGATTCATTGTCCCTAATGCTTTCACTAAACCAGTTACTTAAAATCTCTACCTTTTTCAAATCCACAGTAACTTCTTCTTCATCCTTATCTATAAGCATCTCTACTCCCTCCCTTCCCCTCAGATGCCTGATATAGCCATAGAAATTTCTAGATGCATCAGTCAATGGTCCTCCTGCACTACAAGACTCTTCATAAACCCATCTTTGCTGTTATAATGTCCTTGTTTAGTTGTTTTAAACATTCCCTACTACCTTGCTGTCTCATAACTCTGTTATGTTCTCTTCTTACCAACCTCTTTAACCTCCTCACTTCCCTATTATAGTACATAGGTTCTCTACTTCTCTTTATTTTCTGCCATGGAATAAATTTTTCTTCCGCCTTTGTTATTATGTCCTTGAATTCTTCCCACCTTGACTCTATTATACTTGTGCCTTCCTTCCATTTGCTGAATTTTTCCCTGAAACATCTCTTCAAATTTGAAATATGTGCGTTTTTATAATTGTATCTATTTCCCCCTTCAATTTTTGTTACAAGTTTACTGAATCCTCTAATATCCATCAGAGCTGCATCATGATCATTTATTCCTTGAAGGTTTTCATCGGGCTTAATTAGAAATATATCCAAAATATTTTGTCACCTAGTGTTTTACTCAAACACTTGTGTAAATCCTCCTTCCCTTACTAAGATATTTGCAAATCTTCGTTCCCTTGTGTTATTTATCTTATTTCCTTCCCAGTTTACACCTGTAGAAGAGGGCCTACACCTCTCCCATGCCTACTACCTTGCAGCATAATCCTTTTATTCCTAATCTTTCTCTGCACGCACTTATTCCTGCATCTTACCTACTTCTACATCTAGATGATGCTCTTCTCCTCCTGACTCTGTCATATTAGGTCAAACATATTTTTTCCCACAATTACTGAAGTGTCTGGCTTGTTCATCCTGTTAACCATGATTCTCCTACGACCTGTTACCAGCTCCAACCCATCCTTCTTAACTTCCTCCAAGCCACTATCTCTACTTTCTGCCTCTATAGCATGAGCCGCGAAAAACTCAGCTTGTATTACTAGTATGAAAAAATTGACAAGTAGATTACAACTACAAATTCTCCCAATTATATATCACAAGGTACAGGGCGTTCGCCGGGAAACGCAACCCACTGTTAGCGCTACAAGGAAGAAACTGCTCGCGGCAAGCGAGCGGTCAGCTCCCGGCATTGTTCGACCGTCGGCCGCGGACTATTTCATAAACTTGTATGTGCTAAGCATTTAAATGTGACGTAATTCATTAGCTTACCTTATAAAAGATGCTGGAAGTGTTGACACTCTTGTGTAATGCACATTTCACATCTTCTGAACATATTTCGAGACACACGCTGCCCTAACTGACTTAATGATTTTTTGGGTGACTGTTCTAGTCGAAAAGCGATATCGTAAATTTTCTCCTCTGTGAGAATACGGTTGACCGACAGTCTCTTTTTGTTAAAAAATGAACCCGTTTCTCTTACTTTTTTAACCAGACGCAGAATTGTTGATTTAGCTGGCAGTAAAGCGCCAGGATATTCGCGACGAAATTTACTGCGACACTTTTTAAACGACTTCTTCTTCACATATGTATCGTAGAGAAATATTCTTTGTTGCAAACTGTAACGTACCATAATTTTACTCACACTCAAACACGGTACAGATTAGTAAGAGTATGAAGCCCCAAACCAGCCAAACCGCAAAGAAACGTTTATTCACAACACTGATTAATAAGAGACTGAAGTCACAAACTAGCTACAATGCAAAGAAACCGTTCTTAACAATGTAAGGGTCACTGCACTGCACTGTTGGGGCAGCGGAGGTGTTAAACAGTGCGGTGATTCACGGTGCCGCGTGGCGGAAACAGCTGGCTCCGCTGTCCGAGCAAGTTGCCGACGGCAACAGACTGGGAGGGTTGCGTTTTCCGGCGAACGCCCTGTATTATTCCCTAGAGCATTTTGGTGAATGTCTCTGGTATTGCAATAGCATATGAATTCACAATAAAATCCATTATTTGTGATACCTGATAGTTCAAAATTCACTTAGTTACGCTGAGCATATTGGTGAATGTCTCAGTTCTTAATATTACACTAAAAAATTTAAAAGTACACAAAAAGATTATATTCACTTTCTTGAAAATGGTAGAGGCTCAAGGCTGAAGACACTTGAATATTATATACAAGGCTATATTAAAAATGGTAGCACATTGTACCAAGAGAATATAATTTAGTAATAATATGGAAATACACAGTTTCCTTTCAGCAGTATACTGTTGCACTAGAAATCAAAACACTCTTATTTGCTAACACAACAAAGTTGTGAACACCAGTATACTGGTGTATGATGAATTAAGGGTTAGCACAGGTGTATAAGTATCATCCTAGATAATGTGTAATTGGTATGTCTTTCTCTGTTAACCAATTCAGTAAAGATATAATGGGTATAGAAATGACTTAAAAAATGTAACACACTTAGTGCATTAGGTGCATAGATTGTTTCCACAAAATCCAATTCTATGGTATCTCATAAAAACATCTGAGATCCAACACAAAATGAAATTAGCTATCCATGTCTACTTCAGCAACATCAATCTTGCTTGATTGAAGCTTCCATCTTCAATCTTAAAGCATCCATAGCATCATGCAACTTTCAATGTATTAGTTGCAGAGTCCATAGACTGTGGGCTACTAACGTTTTCCTATTTTCTTGCTATTAACTGTGTAATGTTGTTACCCTGCTAGTCCATACGATGCTAATATTATGCTAACCCAGTCTTTGCTGTGGTTGCATATGTTGCAGCCGCCATCTCTTGCTAGCTGTACCTGGAATAAAATAAGTATGTCATGGTGGGTATTATACTGTATGTCAACCCAGTCTTAGCTGTAGTTGTATAAGTCACTGGCACCGTCTTTTGCAATCTGTCCCTGGAATAAAAAATTATGTACCCCTATTTAATGTGCCTTCTATTTATGTTGTTTTGCAACAATTGAACTGTTGTCTTCTTTTCTTCCTTCTCTCTTCTGTTCTCTGCTGTATTAGAAATACAATACAATACATTCATTTTCCATTGATCCCAATTTAAGAGCAGGGGCGCCGACTCTGTGGGTGCTCGGGGGCTCCAGCACCCACGAGAAGTAAGTAGTGGGTGCGGAGCACCCATGAAAATTTAAACTAATCAGTAATCGACTTTGAGCGTTACTTTATTGCCGACTCACGAGCCGCGTGGGAGAACAAGACGTCTCGACGAGCGTGCACGACTGGGAACCATACCCAAGGAGAATACCTAACACCAAGTAGTAGGTATGATCTCTAACGAACACGTAAAGCAACTCGCCTACGCCCTCTGACGCGGTTCGCGGCTCTGTCGGTCAACATAGTAAATAAAACGCGTGCTTTGAGACCGCGACGCGCGTGTTGTATCGTGGTTTTTTTTTCAGAATATTGGCTGTTTAGATGGATAAAATCGTCATTAGTAAATCTTCTCAACTTAGTACAACTCGACAAATCCTGCCAGAAAATATTATTTCTGCTAATTCACGAGAAAAAGAGCAATTTTCACAGTAGTAGACAATTTTTCCTTGGCTGTTTTATGTTGGAGATATAGATAAAGTGTTTCCACCAATCTGTAAATAAATAATGTTTAGTGTCGTTTCTGCGCCGAAAAAAATCGAGATTTGATGAGTTCACTAAAGCATTCACTCAAAGTGTTTTTTTTTCTTTTCTTTTTCATTAAACAATAAAGCTTTAGAAACGTTAAAAAAGTATTTAAATTCCGACAGTCGCTCTTTTTGTGTATTGCATAAGACCAGTTAAGAATGTGGCGCGAATGAACACCGAATGTTATCAAAAAATAAACTTGAAGATACGAAAACAGCTAGGTCTGCCCTCTTAAAATTTATTTCAACTCTTCATTTTTTTGAATGAACCGAGGCCTAGCTATAAGGGGCCTCGAGGATGAGCATTCAAATTACATTCGATTGTTGTAGCTGCGATAACAGGATGTTACGAGTTAAAGCCGTGGTTCCAGCGCAGCAAACATAGGCCTAAATGGTTGTCACACCTTTTCACTAATGAACTGTGTACAAGTTTGACTGACGGAGTACTGCATATCATCTACAAACCAGAACAAAATGCTGTCTGTTACTCAGTTATGGTTGGTGAAACTTTTGTTATTTCAAATAGTGAACAAGTCACATTCTGCTTTCGCTTAAAATGCATGAAAATGTTATTTATTTGTTGTATGGCTAAGCAACTAATATAATACATATATACAACATATACAACGACAAGAACCTTGGTAGCATTTACAAATCGATGTCCTGTTGTTGCAGCCATGTTATGAAGGAGGCTGCACAACTGAAAACATTGTGAAATGGTCCATCCTACTTCCAGAGAGGACATTCCTTGACGATGTGCTCCACATTCTGGGAAGGAACTTCGCAGTCCCCACTTATAAAGCATAGCGTTGCATTTGGCGTGGCCTGTTCTTAGGCGATTTATTTTCAGCCACTGGTCTCTCTTCAGATTTCAACTCTTCATTTTTAACGCGGAAATCCGGTTGTAGGATCTTCAATATATTGATGTTTCACAGATGCAGAGTTCCAGCTTCATCGTCACATGTGAAACTACTATCGGTCTCTGTAAAACGATATCCACAACATCCGAAAATTTGTTTGAAATTTTCAATGACGTTCCAAGAAGATACGACATAAATTTCAAGATGTGTTGGGGACTATGTACCGATGGCGCTGTTATGTTATGGCCTTTAATCGTGGGTTAAAGCAGTCGAAGCATGGGGAATTCATGTGCATTGCGTCGCTCACTCGTAACACCTAATTGTTCAAGATTCAATGAAAGAAGTGCTTGCAATAAGATATTTCTTAGCGTTAGTGAGACAACTTGCCTTTGTAGACGGTTCACCGATACGCCAAGCTGTTTTCAATCACTATAGGCAGTTGGCGATGCTGAAAACCATTCTCTGCAGCATGTGTGCCAACCAATATGGCGTTGTCGCATATCTTCCTTGTAAACTATTCTAGACAATTATAGTATCCCGCTAAGCTTTTTGAAAGACACAAAGACTCAAAAGATAATGCCCTTGCGAAAGCAAAATGGTTTTTAAAAAGTTTTCAGTCTGTTGAGTCTCTTTTTATTATCAAATTTCGGATAGAAATTCTGGATCTTGTCGAAGCTCTAAATGCAACTTTATGGAAAATTTCTTTGCACCTGCTATAAGCTGTCAATGATATTAATATGTAAAGCACATTATTTCATCCCAAAGAACTGACGAAATACTTCAAAAACCTTTGGAAACTGATTGTAAACTTAGCTTGAAATTGGATGAACCTAAAACTCCAAAAATAAGAAGGATTTCTTTAAAGACAGACGATTCATCAAGTGAACTACACCAATTTACCTGGCCAGCTGAATTTTATCGAAAAAGCATTCACTGTTATTATGAACTTCGTGTTCGTAAAACAGTTTGAAGATTTTTTTGGTAAGAAATCGTAAATATTTCCAGGACGAAAGATAGCTTAAGTTAATTCCTGTATTATCAACATCTGCCAATGAAAATTATTTCAAAATAGGTTTACATAATTTGCCAATTTTTTTTTAAAACTTAGTCATCAAACGAGCGTGGGCACCCACGAGGTTTCCTGAAAGCTGGCGCCCCTGTATAAGAGACAGGCTTTGTGGGATGTGGAAAGTTGTCAATTTACTGATAAACAGTTGCATAACAAAATAATACGTACACCAGTAGATATACAGTCATAGTATAAACGGTACATTAAACAATTCCATAACAAAATAATACATACACCAGGAGATGTACAGTCATAGTATACATGGTAAATTAATTATGTAAACTACATTTACACAAGCTACTGTCAGTTATTTTGTAGATACCTTAGAAATAAATTCTTCGACAGAATAGAAGGACTTGTCAATTAAAAATTCTTTCAATTTTTTCCTGAATTTATTCTTATTATCTGCTAGACATTTAATATGTGTTGGGAGCTTATTGAACATATGTATCCCTGAATATCGGAAAAAAACGATTAGCATCTCACTGCTATTTAAAAATTCACGTCTACAGTGTCATTCTACAAAGTACTTCAACTCCTTGACATCTGAAGTATGCTTCAATAAGTTTGACATCTGCCAAATTAGTTTCAATTTCAATACCAATTTGCTGCATGCTGTCCCAGTGTAGGTGACTGTTAATGATAATAATATACTCTAGAATGGATCAGCCCCCACAAAACACACCACTTTGGTAACAAATCCAAAGTTGAAATCAGCTGAGCGTATAACTCAGGAAAAAAACACATAAGTATAAGGAAATCAGAAATGTAAAACTGTAGAAAATAGTTATATAGCAAATGAATTTCCTTATAATCCCTCATGGGGTCTTGTCTCTGTGGTTCCATTAAAATGTCAAAATCATTAGCTTTAAACTTCAGAACATGTCTCCTCTCTCCAAACAAGTTCATTAATGTAATAAGTACAGGATCAATAATAAATGTTTTCATTTTTGGTGCCCTTCCAAACTGAAATTTCTTCAAAGAAGTTCGTAGTCTCTTCACTTTCCTATGTTGACACTGCTTGGCAAAGTGGGATGAAAACCAAAGAAAGCATTATGAAATCTTCCTAGAAGTTGTTAAAAATGCAGAATATTGAAAAATTTCTTATTCTTTTGTGTGGGCAAGTGCCTTTTCAAATTGTCAAAGAAATGCAAAGTAATGGTGCATGAAATACTCCTTTCTCTAAATCCTTAAAATTGAAACAATAATGTGGAGTATCATCATTCAATAGAAAGAAATTCAGAAAAGATTTGTAAAACCTGCATATTTCAAACTGGAACCATAATGCAGTTTGAACTCATTGTGAGAATGGATCACAAACATCTGTTCATTCAATTTAAATTCAAGATCTTCCACAAATGTCAGCTGTTTTGTTTTGGGACAGTGCTTAGCAACTGTGTGGCAATATATGGCAACGGCTGTTAACCGGTGATCAGCTGACTGTCGGCTGTGTGTTGATTAATAGGCTACCTTTAATGTCAAAATCAAAAAAAAAAATTCGCAATCGTTTAAAAGGGTGTAGGTAAATCCTCAGTAGAATCAAAATTATTAGCCATCAGCTGTGCTACAGTAGGGCCTGCAATATCAGTACTGTTGTCAGCTGTAAGTACATCTGTGTGAACATCAATAAGGTTTGATACAAAATTATCCTCTACAGGAGGTGAGGTAATCAGCTGACTCTATAGAATTGTTAGTGAAGTTAATTAAATCCCCCTCATCAGATGAAGTTACTGATAAATCTTCATCAAAAAAATTACTAACCAGTTGTGAAGGTTTAGGTTCTGAATTATTAGCAATTTTAGTTTCAGGCACATTTTTTAACTTAATATCTTCAAGGTTAGTTAAAATATTATTAAGCACAACAGGTGGGTAAATTACATGTATAAGATCAGCTGTTGGCAGTACAGAAACATGAGCTCCAGGTGTAAGCTGTAGTAGCATTCAACTTATTAAATTTATCGTCTCTTTAAATAAGGCTTCATGTTTTTCAAAGAATTCAGTAATTTCCTGTGTATCGTCATGCAACTACTTTAATATATCATGTTTATTCTCGTCACGTCTTGTATTAAATTTTTTCAAGTTTTCATCGAGCAGAGAAATCTTTTCATCTAAGTTTCGATTTACAGTACTGATATGTTTTGTCAAAGCTGTAATTGTTTAAGTCATTTTTTTTCTCCAAGGTTATATAGGAAATTTGTATGGTGGTATTGAGACGTTGTCCCATCTGTTTGAAATTATCATTTAAAGTGTCCAATTTTTCGTCAAAAGTATCTATTGGATTTATATTCTTCTCTTGTTTTTCTAACCGATGGAAGCAGGCTAATAGGACGGTAGTGCTGGGGAAGTACAGGGTCCTTGCCGGACTTGTGTATCCCAACGACTATTGCCTGCTTCCAGCATTTTGGGAAGGTCCTCGTTCTGAGAATGGTGTTGAAAATTTCAGCCAAATATGAAAGAGCTTCCAACGGTAGGTGCTTTATGAGGGTGTTATTTATTCCATCTATTCCTGGTGCTTTATTGGGATGAAGTGTCTTGATGCAGTTTTTGATTTCTGAGACGTCAACTTCTGGGATGTGCTGTGCATCGTCGGTGGTGGCTGCCTCTTTGTAGGTTCTCAGTCTCAGCCTAATTTCAGTTACCTGCTCTTCCTCTATGTCCATATCTAAGGGGGAGAAATGCTTCTCAAAGTTGTCTGCGAGAGCATCCGCCTTCTCCTGCGGGAGGTAAACTAACCCCCTTTCTCCGTGGAGCGGAGGAAGTCTTTGCTTCCGCTTCGTAAGTCTCCTTGTCTGTATCCACAGGGAGTCCTCATTGGGCCGTATCATTGAAACTCTGGCCTCCCATTCCGTATTTCTATCTTCTGTGAGGGCTGCTTTTAATTCCTTTTGAAGTCTATTAAGCAGGCTTTTGGTGTTTCGATTCCTCGTTAGCTTCCACTCTTTCATGACCCGGTTCTTGTTCTGGATCATGGCCAGAAGCTGAGGTGGAAACTGTTGCATTGCATGGTTGTTGGTTTGTTTCGAAGGGATGGCGGCTCCCGATGCTTCCTTCACGGTTGTTTCAACGATCTTAAGGCACTCCTTCATATTTTCGTGAGGCGTGGGCGATTATCTGTCGGTATCTGTCCCAGTTGGCATGTTTGTAATCCGGAACAATTTGCTGTTCAAGCTTCCACGGTCGTACTGCTATCTCGAAGAGTACAGGACAATGATCGGACGACAGCCGGTTGATGGTGCTGGCCGCTAGGTATCCCGTGATGCCTCTACTGATGCAAATGTCCAAGACGTCGGGACGTCTTCCATTCGCCGGGTAGTAAGTAGGCTCTTCGGGGGTAGTTACATTCATGTTTAGCCTTTCTGCCAGTCTCCTTAGCTGTCTTCCTGAACTGTTACACGCTCGACTGTTCCAATCAGTATGTTTACAGTTCAGGTCGCCGCCTATGATCAGCCTGCCCCTTATGCTGGCCAGGTTGTTGATGTCTTCATCTTGTAGCTGCGCTCGTGGTGGACGATAGGCTGATACTACAGTGATTTTTCCATTCGCGGTGGCTACTTCGACTCCTACCACTTCAAGTTGGTTCATTGGCGGGAGAGGGACTTGGTTGTTTGAGAGTCCCCGTTTAATATATATAGCTACGCCACCGCCTGCTGTTGGTCGGTCATAGCGGTAGCAGTGGTAATTTGGTATTGCTACTCGGATGTCTGGTTTCAGATGGGTCTCAGACACCAAGCAGATTTCCACTCCTTGTTCATGTATAAACTGTCTAAACTCAATTGACTGGTTGTAGATACCATTTGCGTTCCACACACAAAACGCGATTCCATGTATATGAGGAGCTCTATCCATTAGGTTCTTGGTTAGTGCTGGTGGTTGCAGCTAGAGCTGACGTAACTGCTGCCTGTATGTTCATTGGCAAGTGATTTATCATCTCTATAATGTTAAGTATCATTTTCATCATGGTGTCCATCATTCCAGACAATTTATCCATGAGACCATGCGCCAGGCTATCAGCTGCTCCATGTTGACTTGGCTGGTTGGAAGGGGCAGGTTGGGTGCCAACCGTTTCAGCTCGATCCGCAGACAGGTTACTTTTCCTATCTGCCTTTGGTGTTTCGGCGTGGTTGGCGACCTGGTTTGCATAGGTGACCGCGTATGTGCTCCCATTCACACCACTAGTAGGGTGTTTCTTATTATTCTTCTCACATTTGGGGTTCTGCTTTTTCTGAGACTGTCGTTGGTCTTCTTTTATATTAATGTCATTTGGTTTTTCTTCTTGCTGGCCCGCCGTTGGCGGGATCTCCTGTTGATTTCTCCCTTGCGGTTTCTTTCGGCGTTGGAGAATTTTGTCTTGTTCCGCAAGCAGTCCTCTTTGTCGATCGCGGGCTTCCTTGTACTGCTGGCATCCTTTGTAGCTTGCGACGTGGTTTCCACCGCAGTTGGAGCATTTCGCCGTGTCACGTCCTCTCTGCGCTGTACATTGTTTGGAATCATGTTTACCAGCGCACTTGACACAAACTGGTAGCATTTTGCAATTCATTGCCATGTGCCCGTAGAGCTGGCAATTGTAGCATTGAGGTGGTCCAGGTGATGAGCGGAGTTTTTCTGTAGTTACTTGAAGATCTCTCTATTTTCTGGAGTGTCCGGCAAGACGGTGAGGAAAAGGGGCATTGCTACTTTGCTGCCCGGCCTCCTTAGTTGAGCTACTGTCTGGACGTTGAATCCTACCCCCTTTAGCTCCTCCTTCAGATCGCTGGCTGGAAGTGTTCTGGGTATTCCTCTGAATACCACTTTCAGCAGGGGTAAGGCTCCTGTTGGAAATGTGTAGTATGGGGTGATCTTTTGCTGCAGCATCTCGGTGACCGCTGAGTAGTCGGCCACCGTAGTAAAAGTAAACTTGATTTTGTCCCCTCCTGCAGACTTGGCTGCGAAAGGGTCCTTGACGACGGCTTCCACTTGGTCGTGCAGCGTCTTGAAATTTTCTTCATATTGGACCACTATAGGTGGAATATGGGCCGATCTCTTAGCTGGTGGGGTTGGTGTTTCCTCAGTCTGCAGGTGCTGGAATGGATTGTTGGTTTCCATTACCAGCTTCGGGACCAGTGCGGGTGGCAGCTTTGCTGTGCGACCGGGTGTTATAAATCTTACCTCGTATTATTGCTGCGCTTTGCGTCGGTTTCCTCCGCTTGTGGCAGCAGTCGTCTGCTTGGGGGTATTTGCTTTTTTGGAGTTTGTCTGCGGTGGTATATAAGGCGTCTGGAATGGGAATGTTGCGGCCGAGTACTCGGTCGTCCCCTTCTTCTTCTTGTTAGCTTTCTTCTCTTTGCTGGCAGAAGCACTGGAAAGATGTTGTACGGGCACGCTGACTTTCGAACCACTTGCGCGTTGTTCGTTCCTCGGTTGCTTTACTTTCCCCGCTGTGATCGGTGAGGTTCTTCTCTTCGATGCGCGGGGGTCTACTGATCCGTGGGCAGGCTGGTTCGTCGTGAGCGTTATCCTTACAATTCCGTCGGGGTCCACCCTCAAGTCCTGTGGGAACTGCCTGGTCGTCGTCAGTGTTGTTCCGTCCGCTTTCAAGTCCGGTAGGGATAGCCGGGTCGTCACCATTGCCGCAGCTCCCGCCGGCAAAGTCTAGTGCGCTGGGGAACTCGGCCCGCCTGACGCGGAAGAGCGGCTAGCGTATTCCTTGTCGCACATCTACACGTTACGTTGGTCAACTCGCAACTCACATAGTGCCTCGCTTACTGTATATGGAATACTGGTCTACTGCGACTGAGAACAAGGAAAATTCTGGGTGAGTATTTATACTCACTGACCGTGGGAAGCTGAATACTTCCGCCTCACATGAAAATGTGCTGTAAAACCGATCAGATTCGTCGCTCACACTTGAAAGCTAGTATCAAATATTTTGACCTTGACATTTAAAATAATCCTTTCACTCTGGAATTTTGAGCATAGCTTCTACATCTTTTGAAAAACTTCAACTTTAATCCTTATAAACAAAAATTCAGTAACTTTAATAGTTTTGCCATAAAAACTCATTTTAATGCGATTCTTAAAACCTGTTAATAACTTTCTCAATTTTGTTGTTATTAAACTGAAATAAATTTCATTTTACTTCTAATGGGTTACTCTTTCATTTGCTATCAAGAAAAATATGTTTACTAATGTCAAAAGGTGAAATAAAAATCGTAATCCAAAAACAAAATCCAACCAATTAATATTTCATAAGTTATTGAAGCTATCGATTTTAAAGCAGCTTTAATCAAATCTACATATTTAAAAATGGTTATTTTGTGAACTTAAAGTCTCTAACTTTTGTCTACGATTTATTACGAATTTTGGAAATATTACTCCAGGCGAATGCTTGAGAATGTTGCAATTGAAAATAATATCTTAATAACTGTACAAATCTGATTTCTCGCTTGAATTAACACAGTAACTGGTTTCAAAAATGATATGCAATACTATTCAATCTGACTAGTGGTTTTAAAAACAAATTTTATTACGCACTTACAAAATTTATGATATTTGACAAGTGCCTAGTGAGATTGTTTCCAGATTGTGTTTTCAGTGAGTGTTTGCCTGCTGACTTTTCTATATGGTACATTAAGTCTTTCCTCATGAAATTTGGAGTTCAGGATTATAAGAGGTTTCATGTAGTTTTTAAAGTGCAAGTTTGGTTTATTCTTTGTTAATATAGCCAAGTAACGACGCTTCTGTTCCCTTTGCAAGTTGGATGCCTTTGACCTGCTTTTACCATTGTCTGATTAATTACTCCAGGACTATGATGAACAGAAATGACGATATATTGGACTCCTGTGTGACCTTCAAGTGAGTTTGAGATTTCTCCGATGAATTTGACTTTTAAGGTGGTTCCAGATAATTTTCCTTGATGTTGGCTCTGGTCTTGATACAACTCCCAATTCTTCTAGGCTATTAAAGTTTGTCTGTCAACAGAGTCGTAAGTTTTTTTAAAGTCAACATCGTCTTTTTTGTCCAAATCTGTTCGATACAGAATTGCTCTGTCCTGAATCATGCCTTATACTCACTACTTGCGGTTCTGCAATGCTTTAGAGAGGATTTTATACATGACTGGGAGAAATAAGATTCCTCTTTAATTTTTTTATTTTTAGGGTGTTTTCCATGGTTGTTTTACTAGTAATGGGTCTTTTTGGAGTTTTTATATCTAGTACAGCTAAAAATATAAAAATACTTCGTTTTGGCATACGCGTTTCGATATTATTCATCATAGACGACCTAAACCTAGTTATATACATATTTGATGTTGGAATTTTATTTTTTAGGTAAATAATAATAAGTTATTAAATATTTCACTTTACTTACAGTTTTAGCAGTATTAGACGGATAAAAAAACATGAAAACTCATTACTCTTCTACAACTGTTCGGATCTCATTTGTCTTTGTTTATGGAGAAGGTGCATGAAAGCACTTTTCCATCATTTTCGGATTTCCAATGCTTATCAGGCTTCCGATATTATTCTGAAAGTTTTATTTGTTATGGTTTCATAGTCCAGTTTGCACACTTCAGTGAAAAATCCGTCTTCACCATGCACCATGTTGTTTTTCAATGATTTTATTATGTTCACTAGTTCTTTGTTTGTGGGTGCAATGAACTCGGAATTTGGTAATTGTTTACCAAATCGCAGCTGTTCAGATGGTTCTTCACAACTAAGAAGTGTAATGAAATATTTTTCTAGGAGTTTTCCGCGAACGAATCCACCAAACGCGACAAGAGTTAGCAGCACTGAAAGTGAGTATCTTCAGCCTGCACTTATTCCTCAGCTACGTCTTAAGCGCCAGTGACTGGACCAAGCTGGATGGATCAACTGCCGTGGAATCAAGCACACGACGTCTTTGAAAAAACGAGGAAGAGGCAAATCATGAAATTTTCGAAATTAGCAGATCAGCAGCATCCCCAGCAGAAAGCAAATATTTCAGAGCGTATGTGGTCAACCTCACTGAGGAAGCATTAGACGCCGCTACTACTTCAGTTCTCGCTAGAGGACTTAACTTCGCTGTAACACCGGCCAAAATACCGACTGACGAGGTGATTGCTGCAGTGGAGTCCTCTGTTTCGTGCCTAACTGCTGACGTTGTGTATGAAATCTGAAGCGCCATGGCGAAGATTTTATCAACTGCAAGGCCACCTGCACCGAACATCTATCGAGAAGAACGTATTCCCCTTCGTCAGTTGAAAGAGAGGGATGGTATAGTTATATTACCTGTTGACAAAGGCAACGTTTCTGTTGTTATGTATTCTGACGAATACCATCGGAAGGTGGAGACGCTTTTGCAGGACGAGACGTATGAGAAGCTAAAAATCAATCCTCTACAAAAGTTTAGACGTCTCGCAGTCACCAAAATACGTTAAGCAACATCAACTGAACCTGAGGTGAAGAAAATTACCTACTTCCAACAATCTCCTTCCTAGATTTTACTGCCTTCCGAAAATCCACAAAAACGGTGTACCTCTGAGACCTATCGTAAGCGTTCTCCAATCACATACGTATCAATTGATTGGCCAGATACTGAGCAGTAAAGTTGAAGATCTTGAAGAACTCTGCCTCCACCATCAAAAATTCCTCCCATTTCATTGAAATCATCAGGAACAGATGACTAGAAGAAAATGAAAATCTTGTCAGCTTCGACGTCACGTCGCTTTTTACAAACGTGCCAGTAGACGAGGTCATTAATATAATCAGAGAGCGATTAGAATCGCTCAGCTTGCCACTGGAATGGGCTTCGCTTACGGAGTTCTGCCTGAAAACTACCTTCCTCCAGTACAAGAATCAATTCTACCAACAGAAGGAAGGAGCCGCCATGGGAAGCCCACTGTCTCCAGTAGTCGCCGACTTATTTATGGAAACCTTCGAAGTTGAAGTTATCCAGAATGCCCCTTGAAACCGTCGCTATAGCTGAGATTTGTGGATGACACATTTGTCATCTGGCCCCATGGAATAGAATCGCTTTATGTCTTCTTCAATCATTTAAACAGAGCCCATGATAAGATCAAATTTACTATGGAGATTGAAACCGATAACCAACTCCCGTTCCTGGATGTTTTAGTTACAAGAAATGATGATGGCTCCTTGGGCCATCGAATATACCGAAAATCAACGCATACTAATCGGTACCTCCACGCCGACTCTCACCATTATCCAGCGATCAAAAGTGGAATTTTAAAAACATTAACGCTCTGCGCATCGGTGGTATGTGACGAAGCGAGTATGGCCGCTGAAAAGAGAAATTTAAAGGAGACATTTCTAGCCAATGGCTATAGCGTAGCTGCTTGTAATAAAGCCTGGCATGCCTTCATCGCTCCACTTTGTCACGCACTGCAGCATCATCGGCGGAGAACAGCAAACCACCTGACAAGGCAGTGGCCATCCTGCCATAGATCCAAGGAGTTACGGATAAGATATCTTAAAAAGAAGAATATCTGTCCCGTATACAAGGCCCCTAGGAAATTATCCAGCATCCTGACCAGCGTTAAAGTCAAGAGAGAACATTTGCAAACACCAGGAGTATACTGTATGAAATTCCTTGTAGCTGCGGTAAGGTATACGTTGAGGAAACAGGACGCCCTGTTGAGGACAGGCTCAATGAACACAGTAGGCATTTGAAAAATAATAACGCAAGTAAGTCCGCTGTAGGTCTAAATTCAGCCGAGAGAGGCCATTCAATTTTATCCGATAAGACCAGCGTTATAGCCATTGAAAGCAGATGGACTAGGCGTGTAAGAGAAGCGTTAGAAATACAAATACGGCCGAACAACATTAACCTTAACAATGGTTTGCAACTTGACCATATTTGGTCACACCTGCTCAGGAAAACCTAAGACGAACGGTCCCATCCTTCCGCCTACACTAGGCGCGGTGACGTCAACGCGGCAGTTTAGCGCTTGCTTCCTGCTACTATATAAGGCGATAGTGGTAACTCACAAGCAGTCCTCTGATGAAAGCCACAGTAAGATGGCAGAAGCGTTAGGTTTTAATAAATCGACGCAGCTCCACCCGGGGAACCAAGATAAAACAAGACAGTCAATCGACTGAGGATAGTGGACTCGGTTCACTACCAACTTTTAGCGTGCGCGTCCAACAATCAAAATGGCGACAACCAACAAGTCGCGTAAGCGGAGTGAAGCAGAAACATTAAAATCTTTAGAACTGCATGAAAGTGACGAAATTACGTGCAATTTTAAGAATAAAAATTATAAGAACAAGGATTTCATTTTTTGTTGGTCCATTTTTATATCTGTCAAAAACGACATTTGAGGAAGCGATCGAGAATTCAAAAAGGTTATTCGTGTACGAGGTATTAAAAAAGATTCAAGATTCTTTTGATATTTTACACAAAGATTGGACATCACTTGAAGTTATCGAAAAATAACAGTTCGACCTTAAATCAGCCCAAGGGTCCGAAAAAAAATCAAAATCGGCTTTTAATCCTATTGAATAGTCTGGAGAAAAGAAACCGGTAAGCGAAAGTAACGGAAAGGCATCTTTAATGCTTGACTTCACTAATTCTTTCCCTTTACACCAAAACTTAAATTCTAATATTTATTGATCTGCATAACCAATAGGGGACCGGAAAAATATTCAGAAAGTGTTTTAAATTGACCATTGTGGATATATTTAGCCAAATAAATAGTATTTTACTTAAATAAAGCCTTATAAGTACATAAAGCCATGTGTAAATGTTAAACTTTAAATTCCCGCGCAAACAGTATATCACGTGATCGTGTCGCGCGTGACGTCATACGAGTGTAAAGGAACTTGATCTGCTATTTGTTATTCCAACAATTTTAAGTGATTATATGCGTTTCGTCGAATTAAAATGAAAGACATATTGTTGGTGCATAGTACCTGAATGTACGAATACTTCTATATCTTCTCCAGACAAATTACTTATTGATTTACTACGAAAAGCAGAAATACGAATCACTGGTTGCAACGTGGCTTTAGGCAAGTATATTCATGTGAATCTCAGTTCTTATCATTTAGCATGCAAGATTTAATTTAATTACCATGGAGCACTTGCTCTGGTGGAAATATTCCTACACCACCATCTTCCCCCTATCCTGCACCCACCTAAATTTGCCTCTACAAATTTTATCTTAAAATTATTTCAACGTTTTCGGTAAATTATTCATCATTTCTCTTGGTAACTCATTCCAATCCCTGACACCCTTACCTAAAAAAGAGAATATTCCCACACCCTTGTGCCAGAAATCGAGTGCCAGCTTGTGGTCATGGTCATCTTTTCCCTTCCATCCACTACTTTTCATACCTACTCCAACATCTTTCCATGCCTCAACGCCAGTATACGCCCTGTACACTCTCATAACCCTCCTCATCCTCCTCCTGTCTTGCAATGAATCCCATTCCAGTTAATGGGATATATGCAAGATATTTCAGATGAAATGGAAAAGGGAGGACAAATCGATAGTGTATAACTAGATCTATCAAAGGCTTTTGACAGAGTGAGCCATAAAATGGTAGTAAATAAGATAAAAACTATTGGAGTGGATAAGAAAGTGATTTGCTTGGTAGAAGAATTTTTAAATGGTAGAAACAGAAAGTTAGTGTAGGAAATGCAGTATCAAAAGAAGTGGAAGTAAAAATGGGAGTGCCACAGGGTAGTGTATTAGGACCATTGCTATTAATTATTCTAATGAATAATTGTGTTAATTGTTTACTATCAGAAATTAGATTGTTTGCAGATGATTTAATGCTATATAAAAGGATCAAAACGATAGAGGATTGTAAACAGCTGCAGGGTTATATGGACAGGATATCTAGTTGGATTGGTAAACATGGGATGAAGATAAATGCAACCAAGAGTCGGTTTATTAGACACACAAAAAAAACTAAAGATTGATTATGATTATGAGATGGGGAAAGAAATGCTTGCTGAAGGCCTTGAAATGTAAATATCTTGGCTTTACATTTGATAACAAGCTTAACTGGGTAGGACACATTGGTAAGGTAGTAGGAAAAGGTTTCGAAATTCTTTGTAATGTACCGAATGAAAAACATGTGTGCGTGTTTCTTTTCTCGTCATGTGTGTGTCTGTCCCAGGGGAGGTTCTGCTCGTGTTTGGGGGACGCCAGCCGCTGATTGTTGCCTTTAGATATGACGGATGGCAGAAAACAGTCCCGTGACAGGACCACAGCTCTAGAGGAGCCTGGACTGTTTCAGTAAATAAATAAAAATATAAAAAGTAAATCTGTATCCAAGTATGAAGAGTGAGGGGAAGACAGGGAGTACAGCCAATAGGAATAATTATTATTATTAAAAAGGGTGGTTTTGTTGCATGTCCCGAGCCAAACAGCGAGAAGAGCTTCCGTCCAAATACATACATTGGCAGACGTAATCAAGAGAGGGTGGAAAGCGACGCTTGGTCCGGCAGCACGGAAGACAAGAGAGGAACTTGTTGGTTGCCTGCCGCGAGTGGCAGATAGACCGCCCAGCTGACCACGAGAGAGACAGCAGCGAGGCACCCGGCCGTCACAGAGAGCTGGTCAACCCAACTTAGCACAACTTAGATTCGCCTGCACGGTAATCACCAATCAGGAAAAGGAACTTTTGAATCATAGTCATTTTTCACCCTAGTCAGCCCTGAGACAAACTCTCTTGCTCCACCGAGAAAGTTTTGTACCCTTGTGTTTTAAAAGAAAATTAATCTTAGCAAAATCTTGTCAAGTAAACAATTTAAATACATAAGTAAATCGTAAAGTCAGATTGTGAACCTTGTTTTCAATAGATCCCATCCAGTCATATAATGTGTCATTAGACTTTATTAATAATTCTGATTTGTTCAATAATTCATGTTTAAGTAACAATACTTTGAAATCTGAATGTCGCTTCCCTCAGAATAGGGTACACTCTAATCTCTGGCGCCCACCCGATTTGTTTTTATGCTTAATATTATTTGGAAATTAATAACTGGTTGTAAACGGCCACAGTAAGGTCGAGAAGTCGCTTTCCTAACATAGGGAACACTTCAACTTGTTGGAGAGAGTGACGAGGGGATGAACGAGAGAAGTAAAGGAATTGGGTTGTAAAAAATTGATAAGACCAGGGCTGGAATATGGTAGTGTAGTATAGGACACACATTTTGAGTATCAAATACAGGAGTTGGAGAGGGTGCAAAAAAGGGCTGCTAGAGTTCTTTCTGGAAATTACCGCATAATGCAAACAGTCACAGATATGATAAAAGAGCTGGGATTCATTGCAAGACAGGAGGAGGGTGAAAAGGGTCATGGGAGTATACAAGCCCAATATTGGTGATGAGGCATGGAAAGATATTGGTGTAATAATTAAAAGTAATGCATGGAAGGGAAAAGATGACCATGAACACAAGCTGGCACTCCATTTCAGGCACAAAGGTATAGGAAGATTCTCTTTTTTTGGGTAATGGTGTAAGGGACTGGAATAAGTTACCGAGAGAAATGATGAATAATTTATCAAAAACAGGGAAAGAATTTAAAGTTAAATTTTTGCCGAGGGCAAATGTAGATGGGTGCAGGAAGGTGGGGGGTGGGTGGTAGGGAAATTGCCACCGGTGCGTGCGCTCCATTGCTATTTAATAATCATATATATTATTTCTATAAGGTATTTTTTTGTCACAAGCCTGTATCTTCCTTCATACTTAACCAAAATTAATGAATGAGGTGTCATTTTAAAGCTTATGGTCTCCACTTTGGTCACATCATATTTTAAGAAATGAAGTTTTCGGAAATCGACCCTTATAGGGCAAAAATGTCCATTTTTCTAAAAAGCTGTTTTCTGTGTTACGAGTCATTTATCTCACTGGATACCTATCTGAAATCGTTTAATGAAGTATCATTTTAAAGATTAAGATCTCCTCTTTAGTGACGTCATATATTAAGACAGATATTTTTCGGAATTCGACCCTTAAAGGGCAAAAGTATCAATAATTTTGCAATGCGTAATTGTGTCACGAGCGATTTATCTCCTTTAATATCTAACTGATATAGATAAATGAGATATCATATTAAAGATTGAGGTCTCCGCCATGGTAACATTATATTTCAAGAAAAGAATTTTTCGTTTTTCGACCCTTAAAGGACAAAAATGTCGATTTTTCTAAAATGCGTTTTTTGTATCTCGAGCCATTTATCTCCCTGGATATCTAACCAAAATCGATAAACCAAGTAGGATTATTAGGTGTAATGTCTCAGCTTTGAGACATAATATTTTAATAAAGAATGTTTTTAGAATTCAACCCTTAAAGGGAAAAAGTATAAATTTTTCAATAACGCATTTTTGTGTCACGAGCGATTTATCTCCCTTAATATGTAACCGGTATAGATAAATGAGGTATCATATCAAAGAATGAGGTCTCCGCCATGGTAACGTTATATTTTAAGGAAGGAATTTTTCGTAATTCGGCCCTTAAAGGGCAAAAATGTCAATTTTTCTAAAATTAGTTTTTTTTTTATCTCGAGCCATTTATCTCCCTGGATATCTAACCAAAATCGATAAATGAAGTAGGATTATGAGGAACAATGTCTCAGCTATGTGACATAATATTTTAAGAAAGAATGTTTTTGAAATTCAACCCTTAAACGGAAAAAGTATAAAATTTTCAATAACGTATTTTTGTGTCACGAGCGATTTATCTCACTTAATATCAAACCGATATAGATAAATAAGGTATCATATTAAACAATAAGGTCTCCGCCATGGTAGCATTATATTTTAAGAATGGAATTTTTCGTAATTCGACCCTCAAAAGGCAAAAATGTCAATTTGTCTAAAATTCGTTTTTTGTATATCGAGCCATTTATCTCCCTGGATATCTATCCAAAATCGATAAATCAAGTGAGATAATGAGGAATAATGTCTCTGCTGCGGTGACATCATATTTTAGGAATGACGTTTTTGGAATTCAACCCTTAAAGGGAAAAAGTATGAATGGTTCTACAACGCATTTTTGTGTCACGAGCTATTTATCTCCCCTAATTTCTAACCCATATAGATAAATGAGGTATCATATTAAAGATTAAGGTCTTCGCCGTGGTAACATTATATTTTAAGAAAGGATTTTTTTCGTAGTTCGAACCTTAAAGGGTAAAAATGTCTATTTTTCTAAAATGCTTTTTTTTTGTATATCGAGCCATTTACCTCCCTGGATATCTAACCAAAATCGATAAATCAAGTAGGATTATGAGGAATAATATCTCAGTTTTGTGACATGATATTTTAAGAAAGAATTTTTTTGAAATTGAACCATTTAAGGGAAAAAGTATAATTTTTTTTTATAATGCATTTTTGTGTCACGAGCCATTTATCTCCCTTGATATATAACCGATATAGATAAATGAGGCATCATATTAAAGATTAAGGTCTCCGCTATGGTCACATTATATTTTAGATAGAATTTTTCGTTATTCGACCATTAAAAGGCATAAATATCAGTATTTCTAAAATGTGTTTTTTTGTGTCTTTAGTCATTTATCTCCGTTGACAATTAAACAAAATTGATAAACGAGGTATCATTTAAAAGCTTCAGGTCTTCGTAATGTCTTCGGTTCCGTTACCACATTTTAAGTAGAAATTTTTAAAAATTCTAACCTTAAAGGGCAAAAGCATTAATATTTTTACAATGCATTTTTATGTCAGGAGCTGTTTATTTCCCTTGATACCTAATCGAAATCAATAAATGACGTATCGATTTAAATATTAAATTAGTAGCTATGGTCATATCATATTTTAAGAAAAAACTTTCTCCAATTTACACCCTTAAGGGGTAAAAATGTCATCATTTCTCAAAACTTTTTTTTTTTACCTTGGTTGATATTTTATAAAAGGAATTTTTTGGAATGTCAACCCTTAAAGGGCAAAATTATCAATATTAGTTATAGAACGTGTTTTTTTTTAATTTTTTTAATACAAGCCATTTATCTTCTTCGATACCTATCCGAAATCGATAAATGACATATCGTTGTAAAATTAAGGTCTCCAGCTAGGTAAAATCATAAATTAAGAAAAAAATGTTCGGAATTTGGTGCTTAAAGTGGTATCGCGTATGAGTCCCCTGATCTCAGCAGCGGATATCACAGAGATGTCAATAAACTTTTTTTTATTCAATAAGTAGCTTTTCTGATATATATCTTTTTTTTTTTGTCACGGAAACACTGTCGTTTTGCTATACAATTCCAATGTAACCATTTTATTCGCACAGCAACAAATATTTCAGAGATGTTGATATGTTGTGTGCATTTTGTTAAGGTTGGTTTTATTCTACTAAGGTCAGTGACAGTTTGTCATAAATACAGTGTGTTTTAAATTTTCCTAACTGTTTCGTAATATGTTGTGAGTATTTTGCTGCGTACCTATTACACTAAATGAAATATTTGCTACAAAAGTACGGTTCTACTATTCATTATATTACAAGCATTCAACCTCACTATTCATCGCATTTTATTCGCGAAATTTTCGCACGGGTCGTCTAGTCATATATTATTTCTATAAGGTATTTTTTGTCACAAGCCTGTATCTTCCTTGATACTTAACCGAAATCAATGAATGAGGTGTCATTTCAAAGCTAATGGTCTCCACTTTGGTTACATCATATTTTAAGAAATAAAGTTTTCGGAATTAGACCCTTTAAGGGCAAAAATGTCAATATTTCTAAAATGCTGTTTTCTGTGTTATGAATCATTTATCTCCCTTGATACCTATCTGAAATCGTTTAATGAAGTATCATTTTAAAGATTAAGAATCTCCGCTTTAGTGAAGTCATATACTAAGACGGAAATTTTTCGGAATTTGACCCTTAAAGGGCAAAAGTATCAATATTGTTGAAATGCGTTTTTGTGTCACGAGCGATTTATCTCCCTTAACATCTAACAGATATAGATAAATTAGGTATCAATATTAAAGACTGAAGTCTCCGCCGTGGTAACATTATATTTCAAGAAAGGATTTTTTCGTAATTCGACCCTTAAAGGGCAAAAATGTCAATTTTTCTAAAATGCGTTTTCTGTATCTCGAGCCATTTTCTCACTCTGGATATCTAACCAAAATCGATAAATGACGTAGGATTATGAGGAATATTGTCTCAGCTTTGGTGACATCAGTATTTTAAGAAAGAATGTTTTTTGAATTCATCCCATAAAGGGAAAAAGTATAAATTTTTCTATAACGCATTTTTGTGTCACAAGCGATTTATCTCCCTTAATAACTAACAGATATAGATAAATGAGGTATCATTCTAAAGAATAAGGTCACTGCCGTGGTAACATTATATTTTAAGAAAGGAATTTTTCGTAATTCGACAATTAAAGGGCGAAAAATGTTAATTTTTCCTAAAATAGGTTTTTTTGTGTCTCGCGCCACTTATCTCCCTGGATATCTATCCAAAATCGATAAATCAAGTAAGATTATGAAAAATATTGTCTCAGCCTTATGACATCATATTTTAAGAAAGAACGTTTTTTGAATTCAACCCTTAAAGGGAAAAAGTATAATTTTTTCTATAACGCATTTTTGTGTCACGAGCGATTTATCTCCCTTAATATCTAACAGATATAGATAAATCAGGTATCATTTTATAGAATAAGGTATCCGCCGTGGTAACATTATATTTTAAGAAAGGACTGTTTTGTAATTCGACCCTTAAAGGGCAAAAATATCAATTTTTCTAAAATGCGTTTTTTGTATCTCGAGCCATTTATCTCCCTGGATATCTATCCAAAATCGAAAAATGAAGTAGGATTATAAGGAGTAATGTTTCAGCTTTGTGACATCTTATTTTAAGAAAGAATGTTTTTTAAATTCATCCCATAAAGGGTAAAAGTATAAATTTTTCTATAGCGCATTTTTGTGTCACGAGCGATTTATCTCCCTTAATATCTAACAGATATAGATAAATGAGGTATCATATAAAAGAATAAGGTCACTGGCGTGGTAACATTATATTTTAAGAAAGGAATTTTTTGTAATTTGAACCTTAAAGGGTAAAAATGTCAATTTTTCTAAAATGTGTTTTTTGTATCTGGAGCCATTTATCTCCCTTAACAATTAAACAAAATTGATAAACGAAGTATCATTTTAAAGATTGAGGTTTTCGTAATGTCTTCGGTTCCGTTACCACATTTTAAGAAAGAAATTTTTCAAATTTTTCAAAATTTTTCACAGCAACAAATATTTCAGAGATATTGATACGTTGTGTGCATTTTGTTCAGGTTTAATTTATTCTGCTAAGGTCAGTGACAGTTTTTCATAAATACAGAGTGTTTTAAATTTTCCTAACTGTTTCGTAATATGTTGCGAGTATTTTGATGTATACCTATTACACACACAAACACACACACACACAAATCAAAAATTGCTACAAAAGTACGGTTCTACTTTTCATTATATTACAAGCATTCAACCTCACTATTCATCGCATTTTATTCGCGAAATTTTCGCACGGGTCGTCTAATATATATTATTTCTATAAGGTATTTTTTTGTCACAAGCCTGTATCTTCCTTCATACTTAACCGAAATCAATGAATGAGGTGTCATTTTAAAGCTTATGGTCTTCCCTTTGGTCGCATCATATTTTAAGAAATTAAGTTTTCGGAATTCGTCCTTAAAGGGCGAAAATGTCAATATTTCTAAAATGCTGTTATCTGTGTTATGAGTCAGTTATCTCCCTGGATACCTATCTGAAACCGTTTTATGATGTATCGTTTTAAAGATTAAGATCTCCGCTTTAGTGACGTCATATATTAAGACAGAAAGTTTTCGGAATTCGACCCTTAAAGGGCAAAAGTATCAATATTTTTGCAATGCGTTTTTGTGTCACGAGCGATTTATCTCCCGTAATATCTAACCGATATAGATAAATGAGGTATCATATTAAAGAATAAGGTCTCCGCCATGGTAACATTATATTTTAAGAATAGGAAGGGCAAAAATGTAACTTTTTCTAAAATGCGTTTTTTGTATCTCGAGCCATTTATCTCCCTGGATATCTAACAAAATCGATAAATGAGGTAGGATTATGAGGAGTAATGTCTCAGCTTTGTAACATCATATTTTAAGAAAGAATGTGTTCGGAATTCAACCCTTAAAGGGAAAAAGTATAAATTTTTCTATAACGCATTTTTGTGTCACGAGCGATTTATCTCCCTTAATATCTAACCGATATAGATAAATGAGGTATCATACTTAAAGAATAAGGTCTCCGCCGTGGTAACATTATATTTTAAGAAAGGAATTTTTCGTAATTCGACCCATAAAAGGCAAAAAAGTCAATTTTTCTAAAATGCTGTTTTTTGTGTCTCGAGCCACTTATCTCCCTTGATATCTATCCAAAATCTATAAATCAAGTACGATTGTGAGGAATAATGTCTCAGCTTTGCTGACATCATATTTTAAGAAAGAAGTGTTTGGAATTCAACTATTAAAGGGAAAAAGTATAAATTGTTCTACAACGTATTTTTGTGTCACGAGCCTTATATTTCCCTTGATATCTAATCGATATAGATAAATGACATATCGTATTAAAGACTAAGGTTTCCGCCGTGGTAACATTATATTCTAAGAAAGGAATTTTTCGTAATTCGACCCATAAAGCGCCAAAAATGTCAATATTTCTAAAATACGTTTTTTGTGTTTCGAAGCCATTTATCTCCCTGGATTTCTAACCAAAATCGATAAATGAAGTAGGAGTATGAAGAGTAATGACTGAACTTGGTGACATTATATTCAACCTCACTATTCATCGCATTTTATTCGCGAAATTTTCGCACGGGTCGTCTAGTATATATTATTTCTATAAGGTATTTTTTTTGTCACAAGCCTATATCTTCCTTCATACTTAACCGAAATCAATGAATGAGGTGTCATTTTAAAGCTTATGGTCTCCACTTTGGTCACATCATATTATAAGAAAGGAAAGTTTTCGGAATTCGACCCTTAAAGGGCAAAAATGTCAATATTTTCTAAAATGCTGTTTTTCTGTGTTACGAGTCAGTTATCTCCCTGGATACCTATCTGAAACCGTTTTATGAAGTATCGTTTTAAAGATTAAGATCTCCGCTTTAGTGACGTCATATATTAAGCCAGAAAGTTTTCGGAATTAGACCCTAAAGGGCAAAAGTATCAATATTTTTGCAATGCATTATTGTGTCACGAGCGATTTATCTCCCCTTAATATCTAACCGATATAGATAAATGAGGTATCATATTAAAGAATAAGGTCTCCGCCATGGTAACATTATATTTTAAGAAAGGAATTTTTTCGTAATTCGACCCTTATAGGGCAAAAATGTCACTTTTTCTAAAATGCGTTTTTTGTATCTCGAAGCCATTTATCTCCCTAGGATATCTAACCAAAATCGATAAATGAGGTAGGATTATGAGGAGTAATTTCTCAGCTTTCTGACATGATATTTTAAGAAAGAATGTTTTTGGAATTCAACCCTTAAAGGGAAAAAGTATAAATTTTTCTATAACGCATTTTTGTGTCACGAGCGATTTATCTCCCTTAATCTAACCGATATAGATAAATGAGGTATCATATTAAAGAATACGGTCTCCGCCATGGTAAGCATTATATTTTAAGAAAGGAATTTTTCGTAATTCGACCCTTATAGGGCAAAAATGTCACTTTTTCTAAAATGCGTTTTTGTATCTCGAGCCATTTATCTCCCTGGATATCTAACCAAAATCGATAAATGAGGTAGGATTATGAGGAGTAATTTCTCAGCTTTGTGACATCATATTTAAGAAAGAATGTTTTTGGAATTCAACCCTTAAAGGGAAAAAGTATAAATTTTTCTATTACCGATTTTTATGTCACGGGTGATTTATCTCCCTTGATATCTAACCGATATAGATAAATGAGGTATCATATTAAAGAATAAGGTCTCCGCCGTGGTAACATTATATTTTAACAAAGGAATTTTTCGTAATTCGACCCTTAAAAGGCAAAAAATGTCAATTTTTTTAAATGCGTTTTTTGTATCTCGAGCCATTTATCTCCCTGGATATCTAACCAAAATCGATAAATGAAGTAGGAATACAAGGAGTAATATATCAGCTTTGTGAAATCATATTTTAAGAAAGAATGTTTTTGGAATTCAACCCTTAAAGAGAAAAAGTATAAATTTTTCTATTACCGATTTTTATGTCACGGGTGATTTATCTCCCTTGATATCTAACCGATATAGATAAATGAGGTATCATATTAAAGAATAAGGTCTCCGCCGTGGTAACATTATATTTTAACAAAGGAATTTTTTCGTAATTCGGCCCTTAAAAGGCAAAAAATGTCAATTTTTTTAAATGCGTTTTTTGTATCTCGAGCCATTTATCTCGCTGGATATCTAACCAAAATCGATAAATGAAGTAGGAATACAAGGAGTAATATATCAGCTTTGTGAAATCATATTTTAAGAAAGAATGTTTTTGGAATTCAACCGTTAAAGGAAAAAGTATAAATATTTCTATAACAGATTTTTGTGTCACGAGCGATTTATCTCCCTTGATATCTAGCCGATATAGATAAATGAGAATAAGGTCTCCGCCGTGGTAACATTATATTTTAAGAAAGGAATTTTTCGTAATTCGACCCATAAAAGGCAAAAAAGTCAATTTTTCTAAAATGCGTTTTTTGTGTCTCGAGCCACTTATCTCCCTTGATATCTATCCAAAATCGATAAATCAAGTACGATTGTGAGGAATAATGTCTGAGCTTTGCTGAAATCATATTTTGAGAAAGAAGTGTTTTGAATTCAACTATTAAAGGGAAAAAGTATAAATTGTTCTACAACGTATTTTTGTGTCACGAGCCATATATATCTTTGATATCTAGTCGATATAGATAAATGACATATCGTATTAAAGAGTAAGGTTTCCGCCGTGGTAACATTATATTTTAAGAAAGGAATTTTTCATAATTCGACCCATAAAGCGCAAAAATGTCAATATTTCTAAAATACGTTTTTTGTGTTTCGAGCCATTTATCTCCCTGGATTTCTAACCAAAATCGATAAATGAAGTAGGAGTATGAAGAGTAATGACTTAACTTGGTGACATTATATTCAACCTCACTATTCATCGCATTTTATTCGCGAAATTTTTGCATAGGTCGTCTAGTTAATTATCAATAATAACTAGCAATACGACGGAATGTTAATGGAAAAGATTTCAAACGAATTTTTTGTTCCGGGCACACCTTGCACTTAATAGTACCCGAATCACGACGAAGTTGTGTATATCCTATGGCATCATCACCATAGTATTGTCTCGGCGATCTAAAAATACTTGAAACCAAAACTTAAAGTCTCATAGGTACGTACTAATAAGTAATTAAAAAAATCACACTACGTTCATAACAAATATTAGACAATTTACACTCGGTAGAGGTTATGTTTTCTTTTATTTAAAAATTTAATTTATTAGGCAAATAGTTGTCAAACAGGATACTCGCTTGGAAACGCTACCCGCTGCTAGCACAACGAAGAAACTGCTCGCATTACATAATTCATTAAATTAGCCTACAAAAGATGGTGGAAGTGTCGCCCGTCTTGCCTAATGCACATTTTACATCTTTTAAACATGTTTCGAAACACACGCTAGATTTCACCTCTCTCCATGGACATTATTACTTGATAGATTTTGTTTTCAAGTTCATCCAAAGTGTGGGGATTTCCTTCATACACCTTCCCCTTAAGCTTTCCCAAAGCTAGTAGTCACGAGGGTGATCTGGCGCCACAAGCCACGGCAAATTTCACGTTTCTCTTACTTTAACTATACGCAGAATCATTGAGTGTATTAACTGGCAGTAAAGCACCAGGATATTTGCGACGTAATTTACTGCGACACCTTTTAAAGGACTTTTTCTCCACATACGTATCATATAGGAATATTCTTTGTTCCAAACTATAACGTACCATAATTCAACTCACGCTCACATACGATACTTATTAGTAAAAGACTGGTCACAAAATACTTAAACCGCAAAGAAACGTACACATACAAGATTAATTAAAAAAATACTGAAGTCACAAACCAGCCATATCGAAATGAAAACGGTCTAAACAATGGTAAAGTTCGCATTATACTGCGTGATTTGAATGTTGGTGGAGGACTTGTTTAATCTCGCTGGTCATTCGCTTTGTTGTTTGGCGGGGGCTGGCATTTCGCAGAAAGATGCTGGGTAGCGTTTCCTGGCGAATACCCCGTGCTTACAAGGATGTTTTCACACTTCGATACTCAGAAGCACTACAATCCAAATTAGTGGCAAAGAAATTCCAAACCATTATTATAGTCACTCTTTGGAGATTTCGAATGTCGACTTTAGTAACTTCTAGATTCATGATAACAGTGGTTTAAAGAATCTGCAACATATACTTGGAAGATCGTTAACACGTCCCTTATAACTAATTATTATAACAGTCCTGTGACAAAAAAACTCAAATAAACGTAGAAACAGTTTAAAAAAAACACAAGTTAACGCGATGACGTATCGCTAATTTTTTAACGTATGACGTCACGTGCTGTTATTAGTGTTTCGTTTGACGTGAGGAATAGGCTAAAAATCAGATTTTATTTATTGATTTAAAATATAAATCATTATTGATTCACAAAAAAAATATTGGATGAAGTTTCTGAATTTATAAATATTATTTCTAACTAAATTTCAAATTTTTTGTAATATCTGTACGGCCCCATACTCAGATCTATTAATAGATGCGTATGATAGTAGTAGGAGAAGGCCGATTCTGGGAACAGCCAATCAGCGTTCAGGGATCGCATGACGTCACGAAGTGAGCAGCCAATCAGCGTTCAAGGTCGTATGACGTCACACGTTAGTTCTTTGGCCGGCCTTACAGATGGCGGCACCGGGCGTGCTTGCGCATACGTTAGTTCCTCAACCGGCCGCTAGGGAGCAGCATCTCCCAAGGGCTTAATTTCTTTGGGCGCAGATATTCCACTCCCCCAGCTAGCGGGGAAATTCCGCCGCCCGGGGCGTGTTTACACAGGTGTGCTCGCCTGCAACTATTTCCTCATCCCTGTTCTGGAATGCGGACGTCAGACAAGTTGTATCGCGGCGACAAAACTATGGATTCGCCTATCACTTTATTTCCTAGTGGTCATCGTGTGTTGCGTATACCAATTCCACCTTTACCGAGTAACTTAAATATAATTAAAGTCTTATCTTCGAGGAGTTTAAATGGCCCCATTGGTTTAAGTAGACAATGGACGATTAGTAAATATTTTCTTCTGTTCTGTGTCGTGAAAAATACTTAAGCGTGAACCATTGCGATTTTACTAAAAAATAAAAAAGTCCACATCAACGGATATTACGTGAACAGACATCGGTAGCGTTGGGGCTAGAGTGCCGAAGGTCGCCGGTTCGAGTCCGGCCGCGGTGTTTTTATTGAAAAAGCCGTTCCAACTCGTCAATTTCAAAAGGAAAATCAAAATTTTAGTTTCCATACCTAGAGAGTATGGCGCCAGCCTGCCTTGAATAAAAAAATAAGTCGAAAAGCATAAATGTTTCCTTTTAACGTTCGATATGGGGAAAAAAAACCGTCATAAACTCCAGATATAAAACCGAGGAAGAATTCTATGTGTACCTGTTTTCATGAAATTATTTAGCGTTCTTGCCTCGCATTCGGGAGGACGGAGGTTCGAATCCCCATCCAGGCATCCATGGTTTCCCAAAATCACTCCAAGTGAATGCCGGGGATGCTACCTTCAAAAGGCCATGACCGAATTCATTCCCATTCCTTTCCCGTCTCTAAAGACCACGTTGTTAGAGAGACGTTAAAAAAAAAGTACCTGTTTTAGCGTTCTGGCCTTGTATTCGAGAGGACGGCGTTTCCGGGCATCCAGATTTGGGTTTTCCATGGTTTCCCCCAAATCACTCCAGGTGAATGCCGGGATGCTTCCTTCAAAAGGACATGGCCAAATTCCTTCCCATTCCTTGCTCCCCATCCTTTCCCCGTCTCAAAAGGCCACGTTGTTAGAGAGACGTTAAAAAGTTTAAAAAATTAAATTATTGTGATAAAGTATAGCAATACCACACATACGTTATTCCTTTCAAAATTCGTAGCCTCAAAAACCCATCAATGGTGAAATCCTTTCATTGAAACCGAGAGACATTCACCGACGAAGGTAGGGAAAACCATAAAAAAAATTCCGTTCATCGAAGCAGGCAGACATTAAAAATTAATACACCGACGAAGAGACGGGAAACAAACTCAATTAGTCACGTCATGTTGGATTCGTTATGAACAATACAATATAGCTCACGAGTGTCACCTACATTCCGTGTATTTTAAAGGATGTATTAAATTGTGTGTAATGAAACACAGACACTTTTTGAACTCAAAGAGGCATTGAAGGGGTTTACTGATGTATGTAAGTGTGACCTCGATGAATTAATAGCTCCTAAACTAATGCAAAGTTGTCGATTTGAAAACCAGTTTCTTTCCCTACAGACATTTCTGAAGTGAATACATGATGTCAAACCAATCAGCATGTAATTTTTTCAAGCCTATTTCTCAAACCTACCATACGTTATTCCTTTCAAAATTCGTAGCCTCAAAAACCCACCGACAGATATTCACCGAAGAAGGTACGAAAAACCATAAATTCCGTTCATTGGAGCAGGCAGACATTAAAAATTAATTCACCGACGAAGAGACGGGAAACAAACTCAGTTTTTCACATCATGATGGATTCATTATGAACAATATAATATAACTCACGAGTGTCACCTACAGTCCGTGTATTTTAAAGGATGTATTAAATTAGGGGTAATGAAACACAGACACTTTTTGAACTCAAAGAGGCATTGAATGGGTTTACTGATGTATGTAAGTATGACCTCGATGAATTGAGAGCCGCTAAAATAAAGCAAAGTTGTCGATTTGAAAACCAGTTTCTTTCGCTACAGGACATTTCTGAAGTGAATACATGATGTCAAACCAATCAGCCTGTAATTTTTCAAGCTTATTTCTCAACCCTGCAGACTCAGTCTTTCGACAAGAGCCCACATGAAAATACTTGTGACAGTCGATTTGAAAAACCAGTTTCTTTCCCTACAGACATTCCAGAAGTGAATACACGTTAATCTCTCCACTTATATCAAACCAATCAGCATGTAATTTTTTTCAATCCTATTTCTCAACCCTGTCTTTGGACAAGAGGCCACTTGAAAATATTTGTGACAAACAAAGCTAGACATCAAAGCTAGAAAAAATCAAAGTTTCCAGTATGACCATGGCAAAGCTCATGAAATGCAGTGAGGGAAGATAGAATTCATATTAGCATCAGTACGACGCCTTATTTATCTAACTTATATCTGCTGCCATTGGTATAAAATATTTCATTGCACTCGTAATTGTTGCCACCAAGGTCAAACCTTTGTCGTCTGTCAATCCAGACCAATCTATGTATCAATTCTGTTATGCTTTCGTAAGCAATCACAAATTGAGTGTCCTTAGCTGCACTTTGTCTAAAATTCCAATAAATCCCTTGTGATACATCAATGATTGACACCTTTAACTGTATTTTACAGCTCAGCACGTATGTTCCAGGAACGAGACACCGTCTGTTAATCTTACTAATTTCACCCCTGTCGAATCGAAGTACGCCAGTCCTATGTGATAAAAATCGAGTCACGCTAAGCACAGAACATGCCTGAGACCATCGCCTGTGACCAATGTGGAGATATAGAAAATTTACCCACTTCCTTATAGAAGAAATCCAGTGCACTATTCCTAATTCTTTCACCAAGATCCACCCCTAGCCTCATCGCCAACATACGCCCAGCACTTCGTCAAACCACCTTCTGTTTTCCAATGATTCCCATTCAAACCCCTGATCAGTTACAGACAGGGTTACCTTCTGTTCGTGCGTTAAAGTAAACCAAAAATTCAAAATTCGCAAAGTCTTCTCCTAATCAGTAGCCAGGTATCAAAATGTTCACTTAAGGTGCTTCTACTGCAGTTTTCCAGGAAATTATTTTTCAATAAATCAGGACCCAGGAGAGTTCTCCATTCCGTTTAAAATGTTCCCATCTAACGCCATCCTTCGGATTCAGGACCAAGTCTGACATTTGTTTGTAATTGCATGCTTCGTTCAAGTAACCACGATAAAGTTACCATAATGCTCTTAGCTAACTGATAGTTTCTTGGTCATCAAACAGACATCATAACCCACATTTTCATAGAAGATCCCCACACATCGACAAGTATCCAAAACGTCACCATAGGTGCAGACACTAGTTCTATTACGCCTAAGATAGTGCTCACACCTGAACTGTCGTAAATTGTTAGGTCAAAGTGGGTGTTTAGATATTTTATCCACTCAGGCCTCATCACCTAAAGTCTAGTGCGAGATTGTGGTCATGGTCAACTTAGGCTCCATACACCACTCAGAATTATTCCACCAATATCCATTCTAACAGCATTATACGCCACCTACAGCCCCTCAACACTCTTCCTATCTTCCAATGACATCCCAGCCCCAGCTCCTTTATTATGTCACTTACTGAATATTTTCCACAATAACTCTAGCTGCATTCCTTTGCACCTTGCATTTGATGTACAAAAAATGTGGACTCCATACTACACCACACAAGTCCTTCGCTTCTCTGGTACATCACCCCTCTCTGTTAAATGATTTTTATGTAGTGAGAATCACAATTCGTATGCCAATACAAATGGTAGTAAACTGTAAAGAGCACATCGAAATGGGAGATTGCCTAAGCGCTGAAACAATGGTTAGAAGCACACGTTGATGGTGAGCATAATTCTATAGCCATATATTTTAGACTCAAATCCACATAGGAATGACACGCGCACACACGTGTACATGCATACAGTGAGGTCGACAGAACTAACAGCAAGCATCACGAAAACGATGAAGTGGGGCAGAATTGTCGTTACAACTGATTAACTGGACATTCACATGCCAACACAAACGGCAGTAAACTGTAAAGAGCACATCGAAATGGGAGATTGCCTAAGCCCTGAAACAATGGTTAGAAGCACACGTTGATGGTGAGCATAATTCTATAACCATATATTTTAGACTCAAATCCACAAAGGAATGACACCCGCATACACTTGTACATTCATACAGCGAGGTTGACACAACTAACAGCAAGCATCACGGAAACGATGAAGTGGGGGGCAGAATTGTCGTTACAACTGATTAACTGGACAGAACTATCGTTACAAAAATCATCAGACAGACGAGTTACTTACGCTTACATGCACAAAGAGAGACGCAGATACACATGTCCAAGACTACACAACTACCGGTACCAAACAAAAAAGTGGTGTAGTACTCTCTGGCTGAAAAACAGAAGTCTCCTTACATATCATCAGCCTGGCGAGATAGAAGATGTGCAAAAGATGACATGTTTTCACCATAAATAGTGTTCATCGTGCCCCAGTTGATTATATTTACCATCAACACGTCTCTCCCACACCGCAACCCTTTCTACCATTCAGTAAAAAAGTGACGCAGGTACCATGAGTTGCAATAGATACTTGGCTATCAGATCTCACCCACAAATCCATACATCTCAATACACTAGCACAAACAAACATAAGTGGAGGGGACAGCAAAATCATTCGTCCAGACAGACGTGTTTATAGAAGGTATCACCATATTTACACATACAGACACAGAGAGAGACGCACAAACACTCACATTTCCATGCCTTCAGCGAGCTAGACACAACAACCAGCCCCAATCATGGCGACGAAAAACTGGGGTAGAACCCCCATGGCTTATAACTGACCAAAAAATCATCAGTAACATATGTTCCAGGCACCATACTCTTCACATCAACATCATCTCATTTATTTCACACTACAGACCTCACTACCATCCAGTATCATGTGTGCTAGGTACAAAACTGTTCACATCAGCACCAACACGTCTATCCCACACCTAAGCTTTTTCTGCCATTCAGTAATATGTGTCCCCATGTACCACTAGTAGCAGTAGACACTTGGTCATCAGACAGATATCATAACTCCCATATTCATACTAGGTCTCACCCACAAATCCATATGTCACCTCAAACAAGCATAAGTGCAGGAACAGCACATCATACATCCAGACAAACGAGATAAAGGAAGGTATCTCCACATTTACGCAAAAAAACACACAGAGATAGAGACACACGCACATTTCCATGCCTACAGCGATCTCGACTCAACAACTAGCCCAATCGTGGCAACGAAAAAGTGGTACAGAACACCCATGACTGGCCAAAAATCATAGAAAGACACACACTCACATGTCAATGCATTCACACCACACATAACTGGAGGAAAGAGACAGAACATGCTAGATCCAACTAAAGAGTTACAGGATGTGTGAAGTTTGAAATCACAGCCACAACTCTCCCACACCGCAGCCCTTTCTGTCATTTAGTAACATGTGACCCAGGTACCATGAGTTACAATGGACACTTGTCTATCAGACAGATATCATAACCTCCATATTCATACTAGGTCTCACCCACAAACCCATACGTCTCCACACACAAGCACAAACATATGGGAGGAACAGCAATTCATACGTCCAGATAAATGAGTTTAAGGAAGGTATCACCATACTTACGCATACAGACACAGAGAAAGACGCACACAGACACATATATCCATGCCTACAGCGAGCTCAACACAACAACCAGCCCAATCATGGCAAAGAAAAAGTGGGACAGAACCGTCATGGCTCAAGACTGACAAAAAAAATCATCATTAACATGTGTTCCAAGTAACAAACTCCTCACATCAAAATCATATCATTTAACTTACACTACAGACCTCTCTGCCATTCAGTATCGTTGGTAATATGTACAAAGCTGTTCACATGATCAGCACCACCTCTATCCCACGCCACAAGCCTTTTCTGCTGTTCAGTAATATTTGTCCGACGTACCACGAGTATCAGTACGCACATGGTCATCAGACAAATATCATAACTCCCATACTCATACTAGGTCTCACACACAAACATAACTGACCAAAAAACCATCAGACAGACGTTAGAGTGTGTGCAATGGATGACATGTTTTTGCCATACACCTCAGTACTTATCACATTATCAATTAATTACATCAACACATACTTAGCCAGTAATTGTGAAATCTCAAAGTCGAGTAGAATCCTATCGTGATAGACACACAACCACATAGAAAGACACACACTCACATGTCCATGCATACACACAGTTACCATACATCACCACACACATACACGTAACTGGAGGAAAAGGACTGAACACCCTAGGTCCAGACTGAATAGCTACAGGATGTGCGAAATATTTCATTTCTTTGCACACAAACCTCGGTGCTCATCATACCCAAATGATTACATCTACATAGGTGGCCACTGATGGAAACATCTCAAGTAGACTCCTACCACCATAATTACACACATAACCACACATATGTCCATGCATATACCACAATTCCATAAGTTACCACATACATACAAGTAACTGCAGGAAAGGGACCCGAAACACGACGTCCACAATAAGGTGTTACATGATAGGCAGATGATAGCATGTCTTTACAATACATCTAAGTGCTCACCACACATACTTGAATTTTAATGTGCCATCAGTATAGCTGGTGGCTGGAACTAAGCTCTTGGCAATGTTTGGCCAAAAGTCATTTGTTAATAGCAGCTCATCAAAGACAAATTTTGGATGAACCTGACCAGGCAGGCGCGGCGAGAGGTGGCCACCCTTCCTGAAAGCGGACGCGTACATCGTGTAGGTCGGTATACCGGCGCATATTACCGCCTACGAGCGCAATGAAATTCCGGTCTTCAGTGCGGTCCTAAAAATGCGGTTACCGGTAGTAGGTCCCGGTCGGAAAACTCCGATAAACCATCGCGGTTCGCGCTTTTAGACCGGCGTCTTACGGTATTTCTTTCCGCAGTGGGGAAGGGTGGTCTTTGATGAGCTGCTATTAACAAATGACTTTTGGCCGAACATTGCCAAGAGCTTAGTTCCAGCCACCAGCTATACTGATGGCACATTAAAAATCAAGTATGTGTGGTGAGCACTGAGATGTATTGTAAAGACATTCTATCATCTGCCTATCATGTAACACCTTAGTGTGAACGTCGTGTGTCGGGTCCCTTTCCTGCAGTTACTTGTATGTATGTGGTAACTTATGGAATTGTGGTATATGCATGGACATATGTGTGGTTATGTGTGTAATTATGGTGGTAGGAGTCTACTTGAGATGTTTCCATCAGTGGCCACCTATGTAGATGTAATCATTTGGGTATGATGAGCACCGAGGTTTGTGGCAAAGAAATGAAATATTTCGCACATCCTGTAGCTATTCAGTCTGGACCTAGGGTGTTCAGTCCTTTTCCTCCAGTTACGTGTATGTGTGTGGTGATGTATGGTAACTGTGTGTATGCATGGACATGTGAGTGTGTGTCTTTCTATGTGGTTGTGTGTCTATCACGATAGGATTCTACTCGACTTTGAGATTTCACAATTACTGGCTACCTATGTGTTGATGTAATTAATTGATAATGTGATAAGTACTGAGGTGTATGGCAAAAACATGTCATCCATTGCACACACTCTAACGTCTGTCTGATGGTTTTTTGGTCAGTTATGTTTGTGTGTGAGACCTAGTATGAGTATGGGAGTTATGATATTTGTCTGATGACCATGTGCGTACTGATACTCGTGGTACGTCGGACAAATATTACTGAACAGCAGAAAAGGCTTGTGGCGTGGGATAGAGGTGGTGCTGATCATGTGAACAGCTTTGTACATATTACCAACGATACTGAATGGCAGAGAGGTCTGTAGTGTAAGTTAAATGATATGATTTTGATGTGAGGAGTTTGTTACTTGGAACACATGTTAATGATGATTTTTTTTGTCAGTCTTGAGCCATGACGGTTCTGTCCCACTTTTTCTTTGCCATGATTGGGCTGGTTGTTGTGTTGAGCTCGCTGTAGGCATGGATATATGTGTCTGTGTGCGTCTTTCTCTGTGTCTGTATGCGTAAGTATGGTGATACCTTCCTTAAACTCATTTATCTGGACGTATGAATTGCTGTTCCTCCCATATGTTTGTGCTTGTGTGTGGAGACGTATGGGTTTGTGGGTGAGACCTAGTATGAATATGGAGGTTATGATATCTGTCTGATAGACAAGTGTCCATTGTAACTCATGGTACCTGGGTCACATGTTACTAAATGACAGAAAGGGCTGCGGTGTGGGAGAGTTGTGGCTGTGATTTCAAACTTCACACATCCTGTAACTCTTTAGTTGGATCTAGCATGTTCAGTCTCTTTCCTCCAGTTATGTGTGGTGTGAATGCATTGACATGTGAGTGTGTGTCTTTCTATGATTTTTGGCCAGTCATGGGTGTTCTGTACCACTTTTTCGTTGCCACGATTGGGCTAGTTGTTGAGTCGAGATCGCTGTAGGCATGGAAATGTGCGTGTGTCTCTATCTCTGTGTGTTTTTTTGCGTAAATGTGGAGATACCTTCCTTTATCTCGTTTGTCTGGATGTATGATGTGCTGTTCCTGCACTTATGCTTGTGTGAGGTGACATATGGATTTGTGGGTGAGACCTAGTATGAATATGGGAGTTATGATATCTGTCTGATGACCAAGTGTCTACTGCTACTAGTGGTACATGGGGACACATATTACTGAATGGCAGAAAAAGCTTAGGTGTGGGATAGACGTGTTGGTGCTGATGTGAACAGTTTTGTACCTAGCACACATGATACTGGATGGTAGTGAGGTCTGTAGTGTGAAATAAATGAGATGATGTTGATGTGAAGAGTATGGTGCCTGGAACATATGTTACTGATGATTTTTTGGTCAGTTATAAGCCATGGGGGTTCTACCCCACTTTTTCGTCGCCATGATTGGGGCTGGTTGTTGTGTCTAGCTCGCTGAAGGCATGGAAATGTGAGTGTTTGTGCGTCTCTCTCTGTGTCTGTATGTGTAAATATGGTGATACCTTCTATAAACACGTCTGTCTGGACGAATGATTTTGCTGTCCCCTCCACTTATGTTTGTTTGTGCTAGTGTATTGAGATGTATGGATTTGTGGGTGAGATCTGATAGCCAAGTGTCTATTGCAACTCATGGTACCTGCGTCACTTTTTTACTGAATGGTAGAAAGGGTTGCGGTGTGGGAGAGACGTGTTGATGGTAAATATAATCAACTGGGGCGCGATGAACACTATTTATGGTATAAACACTTAGGTTTATGGTGAAAACATGTCATCTTTTGCACATCTTCTATCTCGCCAGGCTGATGATATGTAAGGAGACTTCTGTTTTTCAGCCAGAGAGTACTACACCACTTTTTTGTTTGGTACCGGTAGTTGTGTAGTCTTGGACATGTGTATCTGCGTCTCTCTTTGTGCATGTAAGCGTAAGTAACTCGTCTGTCTGATGATTTTTGTAACGATAGTTCTGTCCAGTTAATCAGTTGTAACGACAATTCTGCCCCCCCCACTTCATCGTTTCCGTGATGCTTGCTGTTAGTTCTGTCAACCTCGCTGTATGCATGTACAAGTGTATGCGGGTGTCATTCCTTTGTGGATTTGAGTCTAAAATATATGGTTATAGAATTATGCTCACCATCAACGTGTGCTTCTAACCATTGTTTCAGGGCTTAGGCAATCTCCCATTTCGATGTGCTCTTTACAGTTTACTGCCGTTTGTGTTGGCATGTGAATGTCCAGTTAATCAGTTGTAACGACAATTCTGCCCCACTTCATCGTTTTCGTGATGCTTGCTGTTAGTTCTGTCGACCTCACTGTATGCATGTACAAGTGTGTGCGCGTGTCATTCCTATGTGGATTTGAGTCTAAAATATATGGCTATAGAATTATGCTCACCATCAACGTGTGCTTCTAACCATTGTTTCAGGGCTTAGGCAATCTCCCATTTCGATGTGCTCTTTACAGTTTACTACCGTTTGTATTGGCATACGAATTGTGATTCTCACTACATAAAAATCATTTAACAGAGAGGGGTGATGTACCAGAGAAGCGAAGGACTTGTGTGGTGTAGTATGGAGTCCACATTTTTTGTACATCAAATGCAAGGTGCAAAGGAATGCAGCTAGAGTTATTTGTGGAAAATATTCAGTAAGTGACATAATAAAGGAGCTGGGGCTGGGATGTCATTGGAAGATAGGAAGAGTGTTGAGGGGCTGTAGGTGGCGTATAATGCTGTTAGAATGGATATTGGTGGAATAATTCTGAGTGGTGTATGGAGCCTAAGTTGACCATGACCACAATCTCGCACTAGACTTTAGGTGATGAGGCCTGAGTGGATAAAATATCTAAACACCCACTTTGACCTAACAATTTACGACAGTTCAGGTGTGAGCACTATCTTAGGCGTAATAGAACTAGTGTCTGCACCTATGGATACTTGTCGATGTGTGGGGATCTTCTATGAAAATGTGGGTTATGATGTCTGTTTGATGACCAAGAAACTATCAGTTAGCTAAGAGCATTATGGTAACTTTATCGTGGTTACTTGAACGAAGCATGCAATTACAAACAAATGTCAGACTTGGTCCTGAATCCGAAGGATGGCGTTAGATGGGAACATTTTAAACGGAATGGAGAACTCTCCTGGGTCCTGATTTATTGAAAAATAATTTCCTGGAAAACTGCAGTAGAAGCACCTTAAGTGAACATTTTGATACCTGGCTACTGATTAGGAGAAGACTTTGCGAATTTTGAATTTTTGGTTTACTTTAACGCACGAACAGAAGGTAACCCTGTCTGTAACTGATCAGGGGTTTGAATGGGAATCATTGGAAAACAGAAGGTGGTTTGACGAAGTGCTGGGCGTATGTTGGCGATGAGGCTAGGGGTGGATCTTGGTGAAAGAATTAGGAATAGTGCACTGGATTTCTTCTATAAGGAAGTGGGTAAATTTTCTATATCTCCACCTTGGTCACAGGCGATGGTCTCAGGCATGTTCTGTGCTTAGCGTGACTCGATTTTTATCACATAGGACTGGCGTACTTCGATTCGACAGGGGTGAAATTAGTAAGATTAACAGACGGTGTCTCGTTCCTGGAACATACGTGCTGAGCTGTAAAATACAGTTAAAGGTGTCAATCATTGATGTATCACAAGGGATTTATTGGAATTTTAGACAAAGTGCAGCTAAGGACACTCAATTTGTGATTGCTTACGAAAGCATAACAGAATTGATACATAGATTGGTCTGGATTGACAGACGACAAAGGTTTGACCTTGGTGGCAACAATTACGAGTGCAATGAAATATTTTATACCAATGGCAGCAGATATAAGTTAGATAAATAAGGCGTCGTACTGATGCTAATATGAATTCTATCTTCCCTCACTGCATTTCATGAGCTTTGCCATGGTCATACTGGAAACTTTGATTTTTTCTAGCTTTGATGTCTAGCTTTGTTTGTCACAAATATTTTCAAGTGGCCTCTTGTCCAAAGACAGGGTTGAGAAATAGGATTGAAAAAAATTACATGCTGATTGGTTTGATATAAGTGGAGAGATTAACGTGTATTCACTTCTGGAATGTCTGTAGGGAAAGAAACTGGTTTTCAAATCGACTGTCACAAGTATTTTCATGTGGGGCTCTTGTCGAAAGACTGAGTCTGCAGGGTTGAGAAATAAGCTTGAAAAAATTACAGGCTGATTGGTTTGACATCATGTATTCACTTCAGAAATGTCTGTAGCGAAAGAAACTGGTTTTCAAATCGACAACTTTGCTTTATTTTAGCGGCTCTCAATTCATCGAGGTCATACTTACATACATCAGTAAACCCATTCAATGCCTCTTTGAGTTCAAAAAGTGTCTGTGTTTCATTACCCCTAATTTAATACATCCTTTAAAATACACGGACTGTAGGTGACACTCGTGAGTTATATTATATTGTTCATAATGAATCCATCATGATGTGAAAAACTGAGTTTGTTTCCCGTCTCTTCGTCGGTGAATTAATTTTTAATGTCTGCCTGCTCCAATGAACGGAATTTATGGTTTTTCGTACCTTCTTCGGTGAATATCTGTCGGTGGGTTTTTGAGGCTACGAATTTTGAAAGGAATAACGTATGGTAGGTTTGAGAAATAGGCTTGAAAAAATTACATGCTGATTGGTTTGACATCATGTATTCACTTCAGAAATGTCTGTAGGGAAAGAAACTGGTTTTCAAATCGACAACTTTGCATTAGTTTAGGAGCTATTAATTCATCGAGGTCACACTTACATACATCAGTAAACCCCTTCAATGCCTCTTTGAGTTCAAAAAGTGTCTGTGTTTCATTACACACAATTTAATACATCCTTTAAAATACACGGAATGTAGGTGACACTCGTGAGCTATATTGTATTGTTCATAACGAATCCAACATGACGTGACTAATTGAGTTTGTTTCCCGTCTCTTCGTCGGTGTATTAATTTTTAATGTCTGCCTGCTTCGATGAACGGAATTTTTTTTATGGTTTTCCCTACCTTCGTCGGTGAATGTCTCTCGGTTTCAATGAAAGGATTTCACCATTGATGGGTTTTTGAGGCTACGAATTTTGAAAGGAATAACGTATGTGTGGTATTGCTATACTTTATCACAATAATTTAATTTTTTAAACTTTTAACGTCTCTCTAACAACGTGGCCTTTTGAGACGGGGAAAGGATGGGGAGCAAGGAATGGGAAGGAATTTGGCCATGTCCTTTTGAAGGAAGCATCCCGGCATTCACCTGGAGTGATTTGGGGGAAACCATGGAAAACCCAAATCTGGATGCCCGGAAACGCCGTCCTCTCGAATACAAGGCCAGAACGCTAAAACAGGTACTTTTTTTTTAACGTCTCTCTAACAACGTGGTCTTTAGAGACGGGAAAGGAATGGGAATGAATTCGGTCATGGCCTTTTGAAGGTAGCATCCCCGGCATTCACTTGGAGTGATTTTGGGAAACCATGGATGCCTGGATGGGGATTCGAACCTCCGTCCTCCCGAATGCGAGGCAAGAACGCTAAATAATTTCATGAAAACAGGTACACATAGAATTCTTCCTCGGTTTTATATCTGGAGTTTATGACGGTTTTTTTTCCCCATATCGAACGTTAAAAGGAAACATTTATGCTTTTCGACTTATTTTTTTATTCAAGGCAGGCTGGCGCCATACTCTCTAGGTATGGAAACTAAAATTTTGATTTTCCTTTTGAAATTGACGAGTTGGAACGGCTTTTTCAATAAAAACACCGCGGCCGGACTCGAACCGGCGACCTTCGGCACTCTAGCCCCAACGCTACCGATGTCTGTTCACGTAATATCCGTTGATGTGGACTTTTTTATTTTTTAGTAAAAAAAATCGCAATGGTTCACGCTTAAGTATTTTTCACGACACAGAACAGAAGAAAATATTTACTAATCGTCCATTGTCTACTTAAACCAATGGGGCCATTTAAACTCCTCGAAGATAAGACTTTAATTATATTTAAGTTACTCGGTAAAGGTGGAATTGGTATACGCAACACACGATGACCACTAGGAAATAAAGTGATAGGCGAATCCATAGTTTTGTCGCCGCGATACAACTTGTCTGACGTCCGCATTCCAGAACAGGGATGAGGAAATAGTTGCAGGCGAGCACACCTGTGTAAACACGCCCCGGGCGGCGGAATTTCCCCGCTAGCTGGGGGAGTGGAATATCTGCGCCCAAAGAAATTAAGCCCTTGGGAGATGCTGCTCCCTAGCGGCCGGTTGAGGAACTAACGTATGCGCAAGCACGCCCGGTGCCGCCATCTGTAAGGCCGGCCAAAGAACTAACGTGTGACGTCATACGACCTTGAACGCTGATTGGCTGCTCACTTCGTGACGTCATGCGATCCCTGAACGCTGATTGGCTGTTCCCAGAATCGGCCTTCCCCTACTACTTATGATCATTCTGAATAGAGCGATATCAACTCAATTTTGAAAGAAAGTGACTTACCTGGTTTTCCCCAAATTTTGTATATTTCAGTCTGACTCTTTATGACCTCTAGAAGGGTAAAAAGGGGGAAAAATGGAAATTACGAACCTTTAGTACGGAGATTTCTTGAGAACAGTATAGAGGAACATGGTACAAAAGGCTTTGAATAGATCTCAAGTTGATGCTAGGAATAGTAATATGTAAGACTGGAGTCACTTGACAATGGCGACAGAGTTTATGACCGCCGAAATGTCGTGCTTTTATTGATGATCTCACTCGGCTAGCTACCTGAGAGAATTTTGTTCATACTGACATGTTACAAAATTGAAAATTGTGGTTCGTGCACAGCAAAGATTGTTTCGAACTGTAGACATAGATCATCATATTCTCTTGGATAAATTGGTCACCAACCCAGTCTGACACACAATAAATGTATTAGCCAAAATAAACTCTGAAACAAATATTAATATAAAACAATGGTTTTCTAATTTGCAAATTATATTTTTTTATTTTGATTTTAAGATTAATCAGAAAATTACGGATCAATTTAGTGAAGCAAATGATGATCAACAGTAAGGTCACAGGCACAGTCACCCTGCAATTCGTAGTAAGCAGGAAATTGACTAAAATCGATCTATTCACAGCAGAAAACAAAATGTATCTTGGTGAGCTGTCAGATATATTCAAAACATTGAAGAAATGGCGAGTTCGTTATTATCACAAAATTTCAAACTTCATTAAAATAAAAATAACAAAGGATTGGGAAAGTGACTCATCACTCAAAAAAGTTGAAGGCTGCGACGAATGAAACACATTTGAGACAAACAGAAACATATCCAATATTTTGGCTTTACACCTTATTCATGTGCTAGGGACCGAACCATATGACTCGGTCCCTAGCACATGAATAAGATGTAAAACATAATAATTGTATATGTTTTAATTTGATGAAAGAATGTAGGCTTTCTCGGTGAGTCTGTTGCGTAAAATCTTTTCGAGCTTTCCACCGGGATAGCGTGTCAGTACAAATACAAGGCGACATTTCAGAGTCTGCCTCTGGCCCCATCTTCCGGCGAAGTTTCGGGTTTCGGAAGAGTCCACGCTTATAAGGCCTTTGGTTACCAGGTGATGTCAGTCACGTGAGTCGGGGACCAATCAGTACACAGAAGGTCGGGCAGTGGAGCCGTAGGCGTGTTTGGGGTACGCGCAGTGGAGGGGAGTGGTTGGAGGTGATAATCTGGCAGCCTTGATCTCTGCCGTGCTGAGGTGGTATCCCGAATCCCTATTCACAATTGCATCAACTAGGCGAATCTCCACGATTTCCTTAATCACATTACCCCAAACGTTCTTGGCAAAAGATAATATTTTTGATGCCTCGAAGTCGAAAGTATGCCTTTCCTCGATACTGTGCAAGACCACGGCAGACTTGGTGACCTGTCCCAACTGTACACATCTTGCGTGCTCTAAACGACGCTGGAATACAGACCGTATGGTTTGCCCGATATATCGTTGTCCACATTCACAGGGAAACGAATATATGCCGGGATGCCTAAGGTTCAATCTATCCTTAACGTTGCTTAGTAGATCCCTTACCTTCTTAGATGGGCGGGAGAAAGTTTTAATCCCGACTTTGTTTAACACTCTGGCGATTTTAGCCGAAATTGTTCCGGCATATGGTAGAAACGCATACTGGTCTGTTTGCTGCTTCTCCGTCTTCTTCTTCACCTTCTTGCGTAAAGCTCTGTTAATTTGTGTCTCACTATATCCATTCATAGGGAATGTGCGTCGAAATGGCCCAGTTTTTGTTTGTCTCATATGTGTTTCAGTCTTCGCTGCCTTCAACCGTGGTGAGTGGTGACCAGGCTTCGGATCTTTATGACAAGTAATATTTTTTTACTGCCTTATTGTTTTTAGCTGTAATTCTAAATTAAACACTGATTGAAAGTATCTGAAAGTATTTTATATAGCATATAAATGCATATTCTGACCATTTTCCTAGTTTTGGCCTTGTTACGTTATTGTTTATGGTCATATTTTAAGGAAAAAATTGATTAATGTTTACCAGAAGTTATAGACGAGAAGAAAATGAAATAATTATTCACATAATTGTATTCCTATTACACTTTTGAGGAAAAAACAAAACTAATTGTCACTGAACCGGTCAGAATTCACCAGTCAAGAATTAAAGTGATACGTTATAGTCATCGTCTTGGGTCTAAAACAGACTGTGCTTTTCACCGCGCGGCGGTCTAGTCGACGCATGGTCCAATGTAATTAAATGGGCCAAAACAGACGATGCCACGCATGGTGTCCCCGCGTCTTACGCCTGGCGCCGCTTCGTCTGTTTTGAATTCGCGGGATTGAGGCGGCGCGGCGACAGAGCCAACTGAAGAAAAAGAATCAGAAATGGAGATATTTTTCCCCCATTTTAATTAATTTAATTTAATTTAATGGCAATGGAGCACAGGCTCCGGTGGAAATTTCCCTACACCCCCATCTTCCCCTTATCCTGCACCCATCTATATTTGCCCTCTACAAATTTTATCTTTAAATTCTTTCAACGTTTTCGGTAAATTATTCATCATTTCTCTTGGTAACTCATTCCAACCCTGACACCCTTACCTAAAAAAGAGAATCTTTCCTCACCCTTGTGCCTGAAATCGAGTGCCAGCATGTGGTCATGGTCAGCTTTTCCCTTTCATGTACTACATTTCATACCTATTGCAATATCTTTCCATGCCTCATTGCCAGTATATGCCCTGTACACACCCATGACAATCCTCGCCAGGTACGGGTTTGGCGAACCCGCGGTGCCCGAGCTGGAAACTTGTGAGCGCCGCAAGTTTCCCACACCGTAAACTCCTACCATGCTTCAACGACCACCGTAGGGCGTGGCGGTGGAACGTTGTGTGCCTAGGAGAACGGGATCTTGGCTTCATCGCCCGGATCGCGAGGACGGAACAAACCTCTATAAAAAAACCCTCAACCTCAAGGTCAGCCACGTGCCGAGGAGGTGAATGGGTGGAGAGGGAATTCACTCACTAACGTGCAACCTCAGGGGCACCTGCGCACCCCTGTTGTAAGAGCATTTCTTTTTATTTTGGATTTACTCGTGGGATCAAAATTCAACCTCACAAATCCAAAAACCCAAAAACCTGCGGTACGGGTGTGTCGCAGGAAAATAAAAATACACCCAGTACCAAGAAGCGGGCCAGGGTTGATAGCCCACCCGCATCTGAAAGTCAAAGTCACAGGAAAGTCTGTTCAATACCGAACGCTTTCGTCATAATGCAGAGGGTAGAGGGGACATTTGAAAAGGTGTCCCCTTTTTATATCAATAAAGGTTTAGAAGGTTTGGTTGGAATCCTTGAAATCAATTAAAAAGCTGAGGAACGGGACGCTGCTGCTGGAAACAACCACCAGTAGGCAGGCTTCCCAGCTCCTTAATTGCGAGAAGCTCGGGGAGTTCGCAGTCAGTTGCGAACTCCACAGAACCCTAAACTCTAGTAAAGGCGTAGTCACCTGCCGGGACATTATGGATTTAGGGACTGAGGAACTGGTTAAGGAGTGGGAAGATCAGCAAGTGGTCGAGGTGCGTCAGATTACACGGAGGGTAAATGGTAGTCTTGAAAAGACTGCCACCTTCGTCCTGACGTTTGACACTCCAGTGTTGCCCAAGTGTATAAAAGCTGGCTATATCAACTTGAACGTCCGTCCGTATGTTCCGGACCCAATGCGCTGCTTCCAGTGCCAGAGGTTCGGACATACGACGGCGTCATGCAAGGGCAACCCCACCTGTGGTAGATGCGGCAAGGGGGCACACGAACCGGGTGTCACTTGCGCGCTCCCACAGGTGTGCGTCAACTGCTCCGGGTCGCACCCTGCCTGGAGTAGGGAGTGTCAAGTGTATCTTGAAGAGCGCAAGATACAGGAGTTGAAGACCAAAGAGCGGATACCTTATATAGAGGCAAAGAAGAAGGCGAAAGCACTCGCCGCTCCAATATTCGGAACAAGCTTTGCCAAGACGGTCTCGACTCCCGTCAGGAAAGAAAGTGTTGCTACGCAGACATCCTTTGCAGACATGGGCACAAGCACTATGTGCTCATGTCAGTGCAAGTGTGGTGCGAAACCCACGAAGGTCATAACACCCAAGACCGCGGATGTCGCTAGCAACACATCTGCAACCTCGACCAATCCAGCAGCAGTAACAAAGACCCCACCAGCAGTCAAGTTAATAGCACCTCCTATTCCACCGCGTGCTATTGAAATGGTAGCGATACCATTTGCTAGCGGTGGAAATAGAGGTGACCAAAAGATCCGAGGTATAAAGTTTAGACAGACTGATCCGACCCAGTTTGTTAAGTCCCCCTCTTCTTCTCCTCCCAGACCGCCACCCGGCAGGGAGAGTAAGGGGAAGAAGCAGAGGAAGAAGAAGAAAAAGGATGGGATGATTTTGAGGAGTCTTCTGGGTCGGAGATGTCTGTCTCCGCCTCCGGGCAAGAAGAAACGGAAATGCTGGTGGACGAGTCTGGTCCCGTTCCTCAGCAGGAAGTGGCCGAAGACCCACCCGAACCGGGGCGGGTGAGGTTAAATAGGTAAGGATGGCTCCCATACTTCAGTGGAACATCAATGGATTTACAGCTCACAAAGAGGAGTTACACCTCTTAGCACGGTCTGATCCTTTGTGTCTCTGTCTACAAGAGACACATTTCAGACCATCACACCAACCTGTGCTAAGAGGATATGACGTGTACCGTAAGGACGATACCGAGGGTGATCGAGCGAAGGGTGGAGTGGCAGTGTTTGTCCGAAACACTGTCCACTCCGAACCTGTAGCTCTCACCTCTGATTTACAAGCAGTGGCAGTGAGGATTTATGGTCCCACTCAACTCACAGTATGCTCTATTTATCTACCACCTAACACGCCCATCAGTTATGACGACATGTCTAACATCTTGCGGCAGCTTACTCGGCCATTCCTCCTTTTAGGAGATTTCAACGCACATAGTGCGCTGTGGGGCTCAAACGCCGATTGCCCCCGAGGCCGAATGGTTGGTAGATTAATAGAGCAAGAGGAAATATGTGTCCTCAATACTGGTGCAATGACACATTTTACCACTGCTTCCGGATCGTCCTCTGCCATTGACCTTTCATTGTGCTCCCCCTCAATCGCGGACTCCGTGCATTGGGAGGTGGATCGTGACCTTCACGGAAGCGACCACTTCCCAATATGGATGCACGTAGAGTTTGAGCGTGGAGGAGGCAATAACCGACGCAAATGGAACGTCAGCAAAGCCGACTGGCAACTCTTACAGCCGCTCCATCACTCTTAAAGAGTATAACAACCTTGAGGAGAGGGTGAATCACTTTACCGAAGTGATTCACCAGGCAGCTGACGTGTCCATGCCGAAAAGCTCCGGAACGCTGCGTAGGACTCGCGTCCCCTGGTGGAACGACGAATGTCGATCCGCCATTCAGGGTCGTAGACGGGCGTTGCGTCGATTTAGGTTGCAACCAACATCCGACAACCTGGCAGCGTTCCGTATTGCCAGAGCTAAGGCGCGTCGAGTTATTAAGGAGAACAAGAAAAGGTCATGGCAGAACTTTGTGAGCTCTATAAATCGTTCCACACCTTCGTCGAAAGTATGGGAGTCTATCCGCCGTATATCTGGAAGGTACTCCCGCCCTCCAGTATCTGGTTTACTGGATCGCGGACGTATAGTCACCGATGAACGAAGCATAGCGCAGCTGATGGCGGAGAACTTCGCCGCTATCACATTCGTCCACCAACTTTTGACCCTCGGTTCCAGCAACGCAAGATTGCTGCCGAGAGGCGCGCGCTGTGCTTCGATTCGTCGAATACAGAGGCCTACAACTGCCCATTTACATTTTGGGAGTTGGAGTCAGCGTTACATAGCGCTAACGACACTGCTCCAGGGCCTGATTTGATCCAGTACCAGATGCTGAGGCATCTTAAGTAAAGATGCTAAGGAGTACCTTCTAGATATTTTTAACGATATATGGACCGGAGGACACTTCCCCGACTCGTGGAAAGAAGCAACGCTTAATTCCCAATTTTAAAACCTGGCAAAGGATAAGTTGCTTGCCAGGTAGTTATCGTAGTATCGCCTTGACTAGCTGCGTGGGGAAGACACTGGAGAGGATGGTCAATCGCCGCCTCGTCTGGTGTCTTAGAATCCCATAATCTTACTGAGCCGCTTTCAGTGTGGATTCAGGAAGTTCCGTTCCACCTTGGACAACCTGATCCTCCTGGAGGCGGCAATCCAGGATGCGTTTCATCCGCAGCCAACACCTTGTGGGTGTCTTTTTCGATCTCGAAAAGGCGTACGATACTACCTGGCGGCATGTCATTTTAAAACAGTTGCACTGAATGGGGTTTTAAGGGTAACCTAGCCCCGTTTTTTAAAGTCATTTTTATCTGGACGTTGCTTCCGGTACCGAGTCGGTAGTGAAGTGTCTGATCTTTTTATTCAGGAAAACGGTGTCCCTCAGGGTTCAGTTTTAAGCGTTACTCTTTTTGCCATTGCCATTAATAGCATTGCAGCCATTATATGGAGTCCCCTGCGGTGCTCCTTATATGTGGACTGACTTTTTAATTTTTATTGCATCGTCCAGCCTGAGAAGCGCTGAGCGGCAGCTGCAACTCGCGCTGAACAGGTTGGATGAATGGTCAGTGCACACCGGTTTTCGTTTCTCTACTGAGAAAACCCGGTGTGTACTTTTTACTCGTAGCAGAAGTCTTTTAGCAGAACCCCACCTTACCCTGAGGAACACCTGTTTTACATTTTACTGATACTGTTCGTTTTCTGGGCCTCATTTTAGACGCAAGGCTCAGCTGGCTTCCACATCTTAAAGATGTAAAAGCCAGAGCCTTGAAAGCTTTAAACGTTTTAAAATGTCTTTGTGGCAGGTCGTGGGGCGCTGACCGCTCCTGCCTGCTACAATTTTATCGAGCCTTTGTACGGTCGCGTTTGGAATACGGGTGCATTGTATACGGTTCGGCACGGGACAGCTATCTTCGGATATTGGATAGTGTCCATCATGCAGGAATTCGGCTCGCCACGGGTGCATATCGCACTAGCCCAATCCCCAGCATTTGTGCTGAGTCTGGCGAGCCGCCGCTTATCCATCCGGCGGCATCTCCTCATGGTGCGACACTATGTACATATTGCCACAACTCCTCATAGTCCCGTGCACGACGTTGTGATGACACCTAACTTCGAACGGATATATGCTAATCGCCGTAGAGCGACCAAACCGTTCAGCCACCGTACAAAGGCCATTTTAGAAGAGTATGGGTTTGAATTGCCCTCCTTTTATCACCAGGGTTGGAGTAAATCTCCCCCCTGGCTTTTAAAGAGGCCCAGAACGATTTTTGAAATGTCTAGGTTCAACAAGCAGTCAACTGCTGCCAGTGTTTTTACCAGAATTTTTAGCGACATTTTAAACAAGTATCAGGATTTTACCCCGGTGTATACGGATGGGTCTAAGCAGGCTAACGGAGTAGGCTGCTCCGTAGTGTTCCCTCGAGCGACATATAACTTCAAACTGAATAGCTGTTGCAGCGTATACACTGCAGAGTGTTACGCTATGTTAAAGTCGCTCCAGCATATGAAAGTAAGTCGCAGCATGAAGTACATCATATGCTGTGATTCCCTCAGCTGTATCCAGGCCATTGGAAGCATGTACCCAGCAGATCGTCTTGTCCAGGACATACAGGACACCCTCCGATCCCTCCAATCTTCTGGAAAGGAGGTCATATTCTGCTGGGTACCTGGACATGTGGGAATCAGGGGGAACGAGGCAGCTGATGAAGCTGCCAAGTTAGCCTGCAACAAGGTCAGAATTGACTTTGATCCGGTCCCAAAGTCTGACCTTGCCTCGGCGGTGAAAAGATTTGCTTCCGACATCTGGCAGAGGCAGTGGCTGGAGGTAGAGCATAATAAGCTCCGGCTGGTCAAACCGACCGTTCAGCCGTGGAGCAGCTCCTTCCAGCGGGCGAGGAGGGATGAGGTTCTCCTTACTCGCCTCCGTATAGGGCACTGTCCTCTGACGCACAGCTTTCTTCTCCGCCGGGAGGACCCACCGGAATGTGATGCCTGTGGCGTACCACTTGACGGTACGCCACATTTTAACTGATTGTATTTTATTCAATGACTTAAGGGCAGAAGTTGGCCTAGCCAACGATCTGTCCCTTATTTTAGGTAATGAAGCTAGCAATGTGGCTAAAGTTTTAAAATTCTTTGTAGTGGGCGGTCTGATCCCAAAAATTTTGGGAAGACCGGCCTAATCTTTTAAGGTGGATAAGTGGCCATTTTACAGCCACTCACCAATGTTTTGTACATAGTTCTTGTTTTGTTCTCGTTTTACTATTAGATATAAGTTTTTATGTCTGGGTGGCCTCTTTACAGCCAGCCAGACATGAGCTGTGATGTTTGTACTTTAATGGCCCCTAACAGCCAACATTTTAGCATTTTACTCGATTTGCCGTCTGTGTGGCCGACCCCTCTACAGTCGGCCATTACAGAAGGTAGAGCTTGGATTTTAAGGCACATTGCTAAGCCTGTCGTTGTTAGGGCGCTAATGACCCCGCCGTCGACGCGCCCTTAAACCACAACAACAACAACAACAACGACAATCCTCATCCTCCTCCTGTCTTGCAATGAGCGCCTGTTATGTGGCCGAGGATTGTGGACCCATTACTGATCTAGTAGCCACAGTCACAGACGCAGCCAGGATTAACGAATGGTAGTCCGGAGGTAATGCTAGACTTACTTGTTGCGGTTGTCGACGTACGGCAGCTCCGGATTCCATTCTACCGGATACAAGCTGCTATAGGTTAGGGTTGAGCTCTGACTATTCTAACTGTTAGACCAGCGGGTTGTACAATTAAAAGACAACCAGTAGTTTATTGCCACTATGCTGTGCCAAGTACAGCGTTGGTTGCGTCAAGCAGAGTCCACGCAGCAGTTACTAAAATAATGGCGAGTTGACTTACAGGAAATTGCGATGGCTGGCTGGCTTCGGGGGGGGCGGCGTGTGGCGCGGACCGGCGCAGAGACGGCGCGTAGTGGTGTTGAACTTGTTGCCCCCGAGGCCCCAAAACCCGGGGTTTATATAGTGGATCGTCTCGTGTCGTCACTCCCGACATTTCCAGAACTTTCGGCGCGGGCAATGTCCCATCCGTCGCCAAGTATGTCACAGAATCGCTGACGACGGTCAATGACCAGCTGGCTCGGCTGATCGACAGCGACCGCTCGCCTCGGGGCGCCTTAATACCAATTTACCATAAATGTATTATTACAAAATGCCCTCTACACTCAGCTCCATTATCATATCCGTCACTGATTGCATTCTGCAATAATTTCCAAAAACAAATCTAGCAGCCCTTCTTTGCACCCTCTCCAACTCATGTAATTGATACGTAAAATGAGGGTCCCATACTACACCACCATATTCGAGCAATGGTCTGACCAAAGTTTTGTAACCCAATTCCTTTACTTCTCTCGTACATCCCCTCATCACTCTCTCCAACAAGTGCCGAATTTTGAAACCTTATACTACCACCTGTCCAATGTGACCTGCCCAGTTAAGCTTGTCATCAAATGTAATGCCAAGATATTTACATTTCAAGTCTTCAGTAAGCAATACTTTACCCACCTTATATTCATAATTAACCTTTTGTTTTTTATTTGTGTATCTAATAAGGTGACTCTTCTTTGCATTTATCTTCATTCCATGTTTACAAACCCAACTAGATATCCTGTCCAGATCATCGTGCAACTGTTTACAATCCTCTATCATTTATATTCTTTTATATAGCATTATGTCTTCTACAAACAATCTAATTTCACACAGTAAACAATCAACACAATTATTCATTAGAATAATGAATAGCAATGGTCCCAATACGCTACCCTGCGGCACACCCATTTTTACTTCCACTTCTTTTGATACTGCATTTCCTACCCTAACTTTCTGTTTTCTGCCTTTTAAAAATTCTTCTTCCCAGCAAATCACTTTATCATCTACTCCAATGGTTTTTACCTTATTTACTACCATTTTATGGCTCACTCTGTCAAAAGCTTTGACAGATCTAGTGCTACACTATCAACTTAGGCCTCCCTTGTCCATTTCATCTGAAATATCTTGCATATATCCCACCAACTGAGATTCGCATGAATATCCTTGCATGAACCCATGTTGCATGCTTGAAAACCACTTACGTTCCTCACATATATTTCAGTTGTGGTTGCATATCAATCTTTTCATTAATTTACCTACCGCTGATGTCAAACTGATTGGCCTGTAATTCTCAACTCTATTTCTCACCCCTCCTTTATGTACCGGTACTACTATTGCACTTTTCCAGTCCTGTGGTAAGCAGCAAGTGTCTAGACTCAATTTAAATAATATTTCAAGATAAGGTACAATGTCACATCCGGCTATCTTTATGATATCTGTACTAATATTATCTACACCAGCCCCTTTATGTTTTTTCAGCTTTCTTATTTCCTTCATTATTTCCTCAGGACGAATATTCAAATTTTTTAATATCTTCATTTCTAATTGTGTTGTTAAGCTCGTTCTCCGAATTCGACCCTCCCGTTTCTGATTCATTGTCCCTAATGCTTTCACTGAACCAGTTACTTAAAATCTCTGCCTTTTTCAAATCGTCAGTAACTTCTTCTCCATCCTTATCTATAAGTGTCTCTACACTCTCCCTTCCCCTCAGTTTCCTGATATAGCCATAGAAATTTCTAGATGCATCAGTCAATGGTCCTCCTGCACTGACAATACTCTTCATAAACCCATCTTTTAGCCACTTTCTTTGCTGTTATTAAGTCCTTGTTTAGTTGTTTTAAATATTCCCTACTACCCTGCTGTCTCTTAACTCTGTTATGTTCTCTTCTTACCTAATCTCTTTAACCTCCTCACTTCCCTATTATAGTATATAGGTTCTCTACTTCTCTTTATTTTCTGCTTTGGAATAAATTTTTCTTCCCCCTTTCTTATTATCTCCTTGAACTCTTCCCACCTTGACTCTACTGTACCTGAGCCTTCCTTCCATTTGCTGAATTGTTCTCTGAAATATCTCTTCAAATTTGAAACCTGTGCCTTTTTATAATTGTACCTATTTCCCCCTTCAATTTTGGCTGCTGGTTTACTGAATCCTCTAATATCCATCAGAACTGCTTCATGATCACTTATTCCTTCAGTTACTTGATACCTCAAAAGGTTTTCATCGGGCTTAATTAGAAATATATCCAAAATATTTTGTCCCCTAGTGTTTTGCTCAACCACTTGTGTAAATCCTCCTTCCCTTATTAAGATATTTGCAAATCTTTGTTCCCTTGTGTTATTTATCTTATTCCCTTCCCAGTTTACACCTGGTAAATTTAAATCCCCGCCGATGATGATCATTCTATTCTCACCTCTGAAATCTGAGTATGAATTTAATTTCTCCCCAAGAGCCTCATCCTCTTCTGTCATTCTTCCACTGCGGTAAACAGCCAACACTCTGATTTTTTCTTTTTTATTACCCCAGAAATCTACCCCAAGTAACTCATGGTCTTGATCTATGAACGCCAGTGAACTGTGGTAGTTTTTGCTAACTAGTATGAAGACTCCTCCACCAATTGCTCCTCTATCTCTGCGGTACACTCTGTAACCATCAGGAAAAACCTCACTGTCTAGTACTTCTTCTTTTAACCAACTCTCTACCCCAATTATTACTTGTGGTTCGTGCATCTCTATTAAGTTTGCAAATTCGATTACTTTGTTCATTATACTTCTACAGTTTACCATTAACACCCTTACTACTGGCTTTACATTTTCAGAATTTATCTCCTCTTTCCCACTTTTACCGCAGTCAGTTATTGTTTCAGCCATTTCATCTATTTCTTTAATATCTGTGACTTTCCCCATCGCGAATCTGCAATCAGTATCACTTTGATAATCTATTTCTGTCCCTTCACCAGCAGCCCCTAACCTAAAAAAGGCACAGTCCTGACCCCATCATCACTGGAAACTGGGCTCCCTCACTGCTTTAGCTAACAACTCAGAAAGTACTCCCTTCCCCCTTCTATTTAGGTGTAGGCCATGCCTAGTGAAACCCCACCTACCAATGGTGTTCACAGGCACAACCCCCAACACAGAACTAATGCCTTTCCCAAGTAGCACTTCCGTTTCCACATTAACCCGCCTCACAGCATAGTTCAATTGTGGACGGTCATGGCGACTTAGGACCTGCATGAGCTCCACCCTGGTATGCTGTGCCTCCTTCACCACCTTCCTCAGGTCACTCTCTATACTATAACTCGCGTTTCTATCAATACTATTCCCGCACCTCCCACTATCACTACTCTATCGTCCTTAGTGAAACTCCTACAAAGTGAACCTACAGTGTATGCTCTATTACCTGACCTAATGTTGCACTAGGTTTGAAAAAACTTGTGACCTGGTATCCTGTACCTAACTGCAGAGATGTGAAATACAGATACAAAATACGTATTTTTATCTTGTATCTAAGATACTTTTCTTAATCTTTATCTTGTATTTTGTATTTAGATACTTTTTCTTTGTATCTTGAAAATACTAAATACTATTTCCGCATTTTACGTTACGGCATCATAAAAACAACGGAATACATTCGTAAAATTCATTAACGTATATAAAAAGACAAGGTTATAGGGTCTAGTTATCTTTTCCTTCCTTCATACCTGTGAACTGTGAAAACTAAAAACGAACACCGGCCTGTCTATTGTATGTTGTCTTTGTTCCGCGCCATATTTTACCGTGCCAAATCGTGTGTGGTATGTCGAAATCGAATTTTTAGTGAATCATAATCGAGGACAACGGCATCGAAATGTAAGTAAATAAATAAACGAATCATTTTAATTTTATTTAAGTAGGTATATACCGGATTAGATTTCACTTGACAGCGACTACGTGATCGTTGGTTGCGTGTGAGAAGGTTTCTCACTCAACTCCGAGTATTTATATTATTACCTATGTTTTATAAAATCTATAAATTTTAAACTAAATTCTTAGGATTATTGTTAGCGAGAAGAAGTATTTATATTTACCTGTAAAAATAAATTTCAAATTCGTGCCATTGTTGTAAGCTAGTCTCTTTTCTTTATCACAAAATACAGTATTGCTTTACAAATAGCCGAATGCTTGTATTAAAAATTCTAGTGTAGGGTAACATTGTGGTATAAGTTATTTAACAATTCTAATTTCTTAAATATGGCATGTAATTGAATCTGTTGCCTGAGTTCCGATTGTTTAGGTTGCTTAATTACCAAATTTAGTTCGTTGTGTTCTGTTTAGAATATAACAACTTGTTATTTAATTGGTTCTGAAAAATAAAATAACAACTTGGAAGTAATAAACAGTAGAAAAAAACCTGGTGCTAATATCAGCGTACATGTATAAGAAGTAAAAGTTCATTGTAACTTGGTGTATTTTACGATTTGATGTTTCTTTTACGCTCTGGCGTACGAACGATACCATCTTTAGTGCATTCGTACAATAAATACGAACTTTTTCCAAGTTATCCTCGCTAACAAATGAAATTGTTAAAAAGTTAAATCACACTTCGGTAAGGCTCTTTTCGCTAGTTTGCTTTTAAAATCATTCCTGATTCGGCCGTTAGTTGCAATTTAACGTCCTTAATACAATTGCGGATCTAGGAATTATGATTATTATTAATTTAATTCCAATTGAGTTAACACTCCAGTGACAATCTTCCTTGTCATCCAATTCCCCCCCTTTTTTTAAATCATCTTTTGTGATTGGAATATAAAATTCCTCCCCATTTAACTTTCCAATTTACAAATTTTAAATTCCTTAAGAATTTTTGGCAAATTATTCATTACTGCATCCGGCAATCTGTTCCAATCCCTGACACCCCTACCAACAAAATAAAACTTCCCCACTCCCTTATGCATGAAATCGAGAGCTAGCTTGTGGTCATGGTCGTCCTTCCCCTTCCATTCACTATTCCTAATTCTTTGACCAATATCCCTCAAGCCCCGTCACCAGCATATGCCTTGCACATTCCCAGCATTCTCTTCATCCTTCTCCTTTCCTCGAATGACTCCCAATTAAGCTCCTTTATCATACCAGTTACCGACTGGGTCATGCGATAATTTGCAAACAAATCTAGCTGTCCGCCTCTGCACACCTTCCAGCTCCTGTATCTAATAGCCAAAATGTGGGTCCCAAACCGCACCAATGGTCTGACCAAAGTTTTGTAACCCAATTCCCTTCCTTCTCTGGTACATCCTTTCAGCACCCTCTACAGTGGAATTTTCGGAGGGGGGCGGGGGCAAAAACTTCATGTTGCCGCCACTATTGTTGCTATCCCGACTGTCGGCGCCCCGATTGTCAGTCACGCGCGCCCACCTGCATAATTGTAAGCGTCCGGAAGTCAGTAGAGCTAAAAAACGATTTCACAACATTCGAGACGAATGGATAATTAAACGGATTATCCACTTTCATTATGTTTCGTTTTTAAAACACTGTTGTTCATTTGATTCTATCTTGAAGTATATTGCGAATCGCAATTTGCGATATTCATTATCCGATAAAAGCTATGTCGCGATTAATAATTATTTTCAAGAATGATTCTAATATTTTTTTAACACTGAGAATAATGTTTAAAATCAGATTCGTCAGGTTCTGTCGGTAATAATATTACAGTAGAACGACTGGGCATAACCGGTGCTACAAAACGACATTGTTGAGGTTTATTTGTTGATATTTTTTTTCTGTTTAAAACGTAAAGGTCGGTTGGTTCACTGTCACCGCACTGACAGTTGGCCGTCGTCAGTCTTCGGTCTCCTTTAACGTTTTCGGGTAGCTGTTTCATGGAATCAATGTTCAAAAATTTCCATAAAAGTGAGTTGGGGATTGCAGCAGGGATATCGCCCGTAATTTATGGAAGAGTGCTGTATTTTTCGTAGTTGTACTTTGTAATCTACAAAAATTATAAACTACGTTAAAATACTTTTATAAACCTGACTTAGGGTATAACCTCACTTGTTTATCTATTACATACAAAAATAGTATCCCAACGCACTCTTAACATTGTACTGGAATGAAAGATTCTTGTGTATCTCAACACAGTCCCAATGAAATGTAAGCGTCGCTCATTTCACACTTGAAGCGTTTGTTTTGTTCCAAATTCCTTTCGATTCACTCCATACTTTTTATTAATAAATATTCAGATTATTGTATGCTTTAAATTAAATACACATTGCAAAGATAATTAATAATAATAATTTCATTTGATCTCGTATCGGCTGTGCAGTGCACCTCCATTAGTCGCAACCTAGCTCGAAAAAAATACCTACAAGCTATGCCATAGGTGAATGTCGATTTTCTTGGCATTACATTTGATAACAAGCTTAACTGGGCAGGACACATTGGACAGGTGGTACGAAAAGGTTTCAAAATTCTGCACTTATTGGAGAGAGTGATGAGGGGATGCACGAGAGAAGTAAAGGAATTGGGTTACAAAACTTTGGTAAGACCATTGCTCGAATATGGTAATGTAGTATGGGACCCACATTTTGAGTATCAAATACAGGAGTTGGAGAAGGTGCAAAGAAGGGCTGCTAGATTTGTTTCTGGAAATTATCGCAGAATGCAATCAGTGACAGACATGATAAAGAAGCTGGAATGGGATTCATTGCAAGACAGGAGGAGGATGAGGAGGGTAATGGGAGTGTACAGGGCGTATACTGGCGATGAGGCATGGAAAGATATTGCAGTAGGTATGAAAAGTAGTTCGTGGAAGGGAAAAGATGACCATGACCACAAGCTGGCACTCGATTTCAGGCTAACGTTGCCAGGTGTCCCGATTTGCGCGGGACGTCCCGATTTACCCTCGATCGGGACGCCAAATATCTCGATTTTTTAGCTAAATGATAAAATCAAATCACTTGTCGCAAACAATGAAATCGGGTGTCACACATCGAGACGCATCATACGCAACCAGCAGTTCTATTCACGGTTCATGGAACAACCGATCCCACTAAACAACACATTGTGCAAGAAACAGTTTAGCATATCACATGGTGGCAAAAAACGACATAGCACAACACCAGAAAGGTAATAAACACAATAAAAGAAGAAAGTGTCAGATTAACAACATCGTTGAAAACATTTTTGACCCCGACCAAATGGGCAACCAAGAATCAAGAAGAAGAGATAAGTGATTATTTCATAAAGACATACCTATCGGTCAAGCACAGCTTGTCATTCATTTAATCGATTCTGAATAAAAACCTGATTGTACTTTGTATAACGATTCTTGAATTGCTGAGAAGTTGTCACATGGAAGAACAAAGGCCAGTGGGATTGCACGTAATTGTTTATGTTCGAAGCTCTTCAAAATGATACACTTTATAGTGTTGCAACAGACCCCTTCAATCACGGTAGAGCAAAAAATTTTCTGCTGATGTTAAGATTTTACAGCCCAAATACAAATTCAAATAGGTGTGTTTTATGAAGACGCGAATGAAGCTCTATCAGCCACATAAAATTTTAGTGACACGATTGAAGGAAGCTTATATTGATAGTAAACATCTTACTAGTTACTGTGCAGACAATTTGCATAAAATTGTAAAATACGCTCAGGGTATGAGTAAATTTGAATGCAGAAATTCATCGTGAAACCGCCTAGTCATTTCTCATACTATTCCAAACGAGTTCAAGCTTTAATACACTTTTATGAGACGCATGAATCTGAATATTTGCTCTCATGGCATCAATACCTGTTTCAAACACAGCAATTGGTAGGATAATTTGGTTATAAGTAAATGCTAAAAATTCAACTTGAAAATACATTGTTTTCATAATATTTTGATGCTTGTCGTTGTCAACAGGTCTGACTATTAATAAGATTCATAAGCTCGTATCGTATGATAAACAGATTCCTGTAGAAATTGCCCCTGTTCTCTATAAATTATAAAAATAACTTGAATTAAATAAAAATCTATTTTAGGAGGATTGTCCCGATTTGTAGCCCCGAATCCCGATTTTTTTTTACCTTCCGTCCCGATTTTTAACAACCTGGACCTGGCAACACTATTTCAGGCACAAGGGTGTGGGAAGATTTTCTTTTTTAGGTAAGGGTGTCAGGGATTGTAATGAGTTACCAAGGGGAATGATGAATAACCTACCTAAAACGTTAAAAGAATTTAAAGTTAAAATTTGTAGCGGGCAAGTGTAGGATATGGGGAAGTTGGGTGTGTAGGGAAATTGCCACCGGAGCGTGTGCTCCATTGCAATTAAATTAAATTAAAAAAAAAAGAGACCTGGTTTGAATCGGGGACCTTCAGTGCCCCAATGGTTCGGCGTAAACATCTGAGTCACCATATAAATGTAGAAGTAATGAAAAATAAATATTCAAACAAAATACGAACTCTTTTTATAAAGCATTTATTTTTGCAATCCCAAAATACGAATGTACTTTTATATTTTTGAATAAATATTTTTCAGTAGTTCTGTCTGGTGACACAGATGGTTATTACGTGCGATTTGGGTATGGACAGTCCTTTGTTGAAATCCGGGTCTCGGCTGTATTTTTACATGCCTTAAAAGCGACCTTCTCCTCTGGCAAAGCTTTGATTTATAAATGCAGGCAAGCTAGGACTCTTCTTACATTTTACCAAGATCTGATGAAGCTGGAAATAGTGTTGGACAGCATGCGGTGTCGTTTGAACTCACTTCACTCGAATGAGCGCCAACAATAAGGAAAGTGTTTGTGCGGTAACTATAACGCTGCCGGCTAGTATCGGGCAAGTGTGGGCCTACCTTAAACGTATGTTTCTTCAGATGAAACTGTCGTGAGATAATTAATGAAGCTTCCGTTTTATAACTTTAAAAGCTTAAAGAACTCATCCACTCTGCTAGTATTTCAGTAGGAAAATATCGCATGCACATTAATACATTCACTGTATCGCGATATAAATGTACTTCCAAATTTCGTTCCTTACTATAATAGCGCGCAGAGCATATGAATAAACTAACTACGCTGAACAAATATGATTAAAGAAAAACCAACTAACAAATAAACAAAAATTCCTTAAAAATACTGGATCATATATCATTGTTTAATAATAGCGACTCCTCCCAATCAAAACATATCGTCGGAGGTCGTCACATGAGTATTAAAGCTTTAACATGTCTGATACCTCACTTATATATACATGCATAGAAAATGAATCTTGCACTAATTCAAAACGATGTAGTGTATACTCACTGCGTTAGATGAATTTAAATGAAGATTGCTTGCATGTACATAATTTCAAGTACGCAAGTGCAGAACGTTAAGTATAAGTGTACGGAACATTGCGGCACATGCGCATGATAATAATAATTCGTAAATAACTGTTGGTATTACTCTCGATAGGATAATTCCACCGTTGATTAAAATTTGAAATTTATGAGCATAAGTTCAATTAATTAAGATTTATTTTCCTTATTTTTTTGAAAATACTTTTTTGTAAGTAACTGTCTAACTGATCACTTGTTATTTACACTAGTCCAACTTTTGGGTTGTGTACAGAAATTACTGTAGAATGCAGCCAATCAGTAACGGATGTACTGAAGGAACTGTGCTGGGAGTAATTGGAAAACGGGCGATAAGAGTGTTTGGTTCGTTCATAACTTAGAATCGGGATAATTTATGGATGGATATTAGAAGTTATAACATTTCTACATGGAAAGGTTGGCCTCAGTCATAAGCTGACACTTGAATTCAGGCGAAAGGGAGTTGGAAATTTTTTTTTGTAGGTAAGGGGCCATCCATAAATTACGTCACACCTTAAGGGGGGCGGAGGGGGTCAACAAATTGTGACATAGTGTGACAAGGGGGGGATAAGTTATAAGTTTGTGCACATGGGGGTGGCATTTAGAGCATTTAGAGGGGGTATTTTGGGGATTTTTTGGTCCTGAAGAGCTAAAAAAATGTCAACAACCAGGCCGGTTTGACCCTGTGACGTGACAGCAGGAGTGGGGGGGAGGTCACCCATTGTGACAACCTGTGACAAGGGGGGGAGGGGTACAAAAGTAGCAAAATTCGTGTGACGTAATTTGTGGATGGCCCCTAAGGGTCTCAGGGACTGGGATAAATTATCGAGAGAAATAATGCGCACTTTAGCGAAAACACTAAACAAGTTTAGAGTTACAATTCGGAAAGGGCAGGTGTTGAAAGGTGGAAAAAAAAGACATAGGAAGGTGGGGCTGTAGGGATATTACCACCTGGGTGTGTGCTCCATCGCAACTGAAATTAAATTAAATTAAAGAAAGGCAGCTATATTTGTTTGTGGAAATTATCGTAGGACACAGTCAGTAACTCGTATGATTATTGATTAAGGATCTCGATTGGGAGTCATCTGAAGACAGGAGGAGGGTGAAGAGAATACTGGTAGTACATATGGCATATTTTGGTTATGTGGCGTTAAAAGTATATTGAAGGAGCAATTAGAAATAGTGCAAGGAAGTGAAAAGGTGATAGATGACCATGGCCACAAGGTAGCTTTCGATTTCATGTATAAGGAAGTGAGAAAATTTTCTTTCATGGGTAGGAGTATATGGGACTGGAATAATACCAGAAGTTATTAATAATTTACCAAAAATGCTAATGGAGTTTAAAATTAAAATTCGTAAATGTTGAAAATTATGGTGGAATAATTTAACACTCAAAGTATTAAAAAAAATTAAATATGTAAGGTGACTTGCGGGAACCGGACGTTTTTCAAACGAGCAAAAGTTAATTTACTTAGTAATATTATTTAACTGTTAAAGATATAATGGTAAAAACATACCATTTCATAAAACATATGTTGTATGAAACATTAAGTATGTTCATTGCTTGAATATGATGTCATGCATGTGCTGGCCATCCATTTGAATGCAGATTTCCATCCTCTGCAGACAAGAGCGTATCCAGGATCAGAGCTAGGGAGGGGGGCAAGTCCTATTGGCAGTACCGAATCTGGGTGGGGGGAGGGGGGCAATTTATATCGCGGCGACAAAATGGGTGGTAACTCTTGACCTTTCTTCTAGGGGGCGGGTGCAGCGGTTCCCTCCTCTCCCTTGCCCTTCGCTTCCCATGTCTGTAGAAAATCATCAAGAACTCGGGTCAACATATCTTCTCCAATCAAATTCACCTCTTCTGTATTTGCATCTTTCAGCTTTAATAAAGTACTTGGTTTGTGAGCGTAGACACGAGCTTTCAAATATACCCATAGGAAATAGTCACAGGGAAACAAATCCGGTGACCTTGGCGGCCACGGCACGTCACAAAAGCGCGAAATTAACTTGCCAGGGAACATCTTCGCAACTCCCATCGATGCGCGGGAAGTATGCGCTATGGCCCCATCCTGTTGGAAGTAAAACATTTTCTTGCTTATTCCTCGCCTCCGAAATTCTGGTCTGAGAAATGTTTCCAACATGGGAACATAGCGTTTAGAGTTTACTGCCACTGTGACGCCATTTTCCTCGAAAAAGTACGTCCCAATTATTCCGAAGTGGGCTACCGAACACCAAACTGTTAGCTTTGGAGAGTGGAGAGGTTTTTCATGAATGTTACATGGATTTTCAGTCGCCCAATATCGAAAGTTTTGTTTACTAACTGAGCCGTTTAAGTGGAAATGAGCTTCGTCGCTCATTAACAGTATTGCATTAGGATTAACACTAAACAACACTTGCATGCGCACTGCGAAGTCTTCTCTTTGTTCATAGTCCCTCTCTTTGAGTTACTGCACCCAGTGGCGTAGCAAGGTTAACAAGGGCCCCGGTGCAAAAAATTTATTTTGGGCCCTCAGGCCAGACGGGCGACCTTTTTTTTGCTTTGTGTGCTGGTAGGGGTCCCCTGAACTGAGCATGGGGGCCCTTGAATTGTTCTTTAGGGGCCCCTGAGCAGTGGTTGGGGTCCCCTCTGAGCAGCGAGGACCCTTAGTGAGGGGCTCCTGTGTTCTCAGGGGCCCCTTAGACGACGGTAGAGCTAAAAAAAAGGACGCCAGTTTGCCGTGAAGACTCGCGGGTCCCTCTGAACTGCGCTTGAGGGCCCCTAGAGGTGCGCTTAGGGGCCCCTTGAGGTATGCTTGGGGGCCCCCTGAGCATGAGGGCCCCGGTGCACTGCACCGCCTAGCCCCATAGTAGCTACGCCCCTGGCTGCACCACCTGCATTTTGTAGGGATGAAATTTCAAATCTAATCCTACAATCATCCTTACATTATCGCGGTTCATGTTTAGCTCTCGTCCATGTCTGCATGCAGATCGACTCGGACTCCTGATTATAGCAGTTCTCACTGTGGCGATGTTATCGGGCGTTCTCACTGTTCTTGCAGGACCGGGTGGCTTTTTCTTTGTTACTGTTCCTGTTGATCTAAACGCGTGAACCCATCTAGACAATGTCTTTCGGCTTGGAACTGTGTCATTCCGACCGATATTAAAGTGGCGCTGTGTTTTGATAATAGATTCACAATTTTTAACAAAAGTGTCCTATGCAAAAACACGATGATGTACTGAACACTGATCCATTATGACTAAAATGGTAGGACACACTCAAAAAATGGCATAACCTCAATCTCACCATAACGTGTAACAACAATGTAACAGCTGATCCAAATTCAGCCGGTTCCCGCAAGTCATCCTGTATTAAGAAAGGGATAATTAGAAGATTAAAGGTATGGCCATCGGAGCACTGCTCACCACAACTACAATTAATTAATGTGAAGTGCACTCAGTCAGAGGTCAGGTAACAGCAATGGTCAACTTGTCTGTACTCTTCATTCGACTCTAACTTTATTTTTATTATAAAAATGTCGAACTGCATCAAATGGCGCTAGTGGATGTGCTCTTGGAACGAGACGATATTTGGAAAATGACTGTCCTGCCTGTTCCCCAGACTTAAATCCCATCAAGCAGAAGCACGTGTGGGAAGCAGTTGTCAATCACCCTGGCGGAGCAATGGAACGCCCTACCTCGAGGACACTAGCAACCTTGTGACCAGCATGAGGGCATGTTCCAGAGCACACATCGCTGCCTGTGGTAATCAAACATCTTTGTAAAGACCACTCCCACCCTATTTTAACGTCCAAGGGACCATCTCATCGATCGCGTATTTCTTTCAATTGCCTAGGCTATTGTGCCATTCTGTTGCCGTTATTTTTATGTATGGTTCAAATTTCATGGAACTATGTTACTTCGTTTTGATTCAACATGCGAATGTTGGTTTCGTCCTTAAGTTTTGCACTCCACTGAAGATCACGACTGGTAAGATGCTTGAATCAGAGCGATCCATTACGTGTAATTCCGTCTATTACCCAGATAAAGTGTGGTAATATTTAATTTATTCAAAATATTGTTTATATTTTCAGGAATGAAAATAATACAAATAGACCACTTATCTTAAAGCATTGTTTTAAAGACATAATACAGGAAAATGGAAGTGCCGTGAATGTGTCTGCTGTATGCAAAAAATGTTATAAAGTAATAAAGGGCAGTGTTACTTCTACTACAAACTTCTTGAAGCATTTGAAGGTAAAATTATTTATAGTATTAATTTTTATTAATATTTATAAAATATTGAAGAATGGTAAACTTACAATATTATTTACTTATGTCTTTCTATCTATTGAAATTAAAACGCCATAGTATAACACATTTGGATATAAAAAATAGGTCACATAATGTTTAAAACATTTTAATCCTTTTTTTCTTCTTCTTTTCAGAGGAAAGGTCATGCAGATCTATTGCAAGAGTACGAAAAACTTAAAACCCCAAATCTGAAAAAAAGAAAATATGCTGACAATAGCAGTGGTTCAGAAACATGTAAGAAATTTAAGCAGACCACTCTTACAACTGTATCAAAATCTGTTGACTTCGACAAGTTGATTGTGCAATTTATTGTTGAATCTATGTTACAATATCAATAGTGGAATACAATTCATTTAAAGCTTTAATTGAAGGTGCACAGCAACTTACGACACCTCCTAAAGTTTTATGCCTCCGTTCAATCCAAAGTAAAATTAGTGACGAATACAATGAATGGAAAGAAAAAATTAAGATGACTCTGAGGACTGTGGAGTTTGTGTGTACCACAGCAGATATATGGTCTTCTTCTAAAAGAAGCTATTTGGGGGTTACAGTCCATTGGATTGAAAGCGAGACTCTTGAGAGGAAAAGTGCCGCCATTGCATGCAGAAGATTCAAGGGGTCTCACACATATGATAAAGTTGCCGAAATGATAGCTGATATACACTCAGAGTTTGATTTAAAACTATCCAAAATTGTTAAAACGGTAACAGATAATGGATCAAATATGGTAAAGGCCTTCGAAGTATTTGGAAAATCAGATTAAGATATTTCAGCCACAAATCCTGAAAACATTTCGCATAAAGAATATCTTGAAACAAAACCACAAGATGAAGATAATGAAGATGATGATCTGCTAACACAACCATTTCCAGATTCTTCTTCAGAACCGGAAAGTGATAACTGTCTGCTACCAGGACATGAAAGATGCGCTACGCACACTTCGCATTTGGTCGCCAGTACAGATTTTGAACAAGCAAGACTGAAAAACAATTTTTATAAAAAAGTGCATGATGCAGCTTTAGCGAAGTGTCAGGCACTCTGGAATTTATGTTCTAGATCACCAAAAGCATGTGAAACATATTTGGAATTGACGGGGAAATCACCAACTTCTCCATGCGCAACCCGATGGAACTCTTATTATAATTCCATAAAAGACCTTTTATCAGTGCAGGAGCGTGTCAATGAAACCATGAAAAGCCTTAAATTATCAGCTTTTAAGGACTATGAACTTCAATTTTTATGGGAATATGTAAATTGTTCAAAACCTATAGCAGAAGCTATTCAAAGTCTGCAAGGTGATAAAGATACCTACTATGGTTGTCTACTACCCGAACTAATGAGAATCCGGCATATGGTTAAATGCCTTAAAATGGAAAATCTAAGATATTGTGGCACTTTGTTAGATGTTATTGAAGAAAATCTAAATAAACGTTTCAAAAAGATTTTGCAATTTGAGCCTGCAGCAAATGATGCAATATTTGCTTCAGTGTCCCATCCGTTTTTTAAAATGAAGTGGGTGCCAAAAATGTTTAAAGAACATGTAAAAGAGCTTATCCTGACTGAAACACGGAAAATTAATCGATCTGAAAATAAAAAATCAGAGGCTTCAAAGAGTAGTGGAGAGGAAATAAGAAAGAAGACAAAAGACGAATCTTATTACATGTTTTTTGATGACCCTGATTCCTCTGTTGGTAGTGCCACTAGTGGCGACAGTACAGAATCTACTGGCAGCACCGCTGACTTAGAAACACTTCAATACCTTAATAATAAGGACATCTGCCTAAAAAGTTTAAATACTTATACAACAATCAAGAAAATATTTTAAAAATATAACACTTGTTTGCCAAGTTCCGCCATGTGGAACGACTCTTCTCTTTCGGGGGGATAATAATGAGACCCCACCGAAGAAAAATGAGTGATGAGATGTTTGAAAAACTTACTATACTTAAGTCTCATTTAAAACCTTAAGCAATAGTTGTACATTGTAGTAAAATATGTTTCTAAATAAAAGTAATACATTTTGTAAAAAAGTATCTGTAAAATATGTATTTTGTATCTTGTATTTCAAATACCTTTTCCAAAAGTATCTTGTATCTGATATCTAAGATACATTATTTAAATGTATCTTGTATTCAAATACTTTTTTCGAGGTATCTTGCACATCTCTGCCTAACTGATCCAGCAGAAGAGGGCCTACACCTCTCCCATGGCTACTACCTAGCAGCAGAACCTATTTTTTCCTATTCTTGCCCTGCACGCCCTTATTCCTAAAGGTCTGCTGCATCTTTCCTACACCTACATCTACATGAGGCTCTTCTCCTCCTGACTCTGGCAACAGGTCAAACCTATTACACTTTATTGTTTAAATGTAAATCACTTAATATGTGATTACATTACACAAATAATAAGAATTCTAATTTAATTTTTTACTTTTCTTGTAAGTATTTCCTGATTTCATATTCCTTTTAATACATTTTTTAAAATGTAAAATCTTTCTATCGATCCAGCTACGAAACTTTATCTTAATCTGTACATTTGAACCGTAAAATATAGTTTGAGTATCTGATTGTTTCCAAGGAATGTGGCAATCATATTTTTTTATGACTAGCATTCTCATAATTTTTATTATACTAGTGAAAAATGAATTCAGAAGCACTGATATTGGCTGTTTTTCTTGTCCTGTACCACCTTCGGTACAGCTGGCACTGGATTTCATGCATAAGGGAGTGGGAATATTTTCTTTTGTAGGTAAGGGTGTCAGGGATTGGATCAAATTAATAAATGAAGTCACTAATAATTTATCAACAATGCTTAAGGATTTTAAAAATAAAATGTTTAAATCGGAAAAATAGGCGAGGAATTTAATACTGCAACTATAAAAGTAAAAATTTAAAAAATAATATAAATCTGGGTAATTAGATGACTAGGGGAATTGTCGCCGGAACGTTAGCTCCATCACAATTAAATTAACCGTAGAACTATATACTGGGGTAGATAGATATCTACGCTAGGTAAACTTTAAACTACGTTTCTAAGTTAATCAGTGACATTATTATACCATAATTTAGTTGTATTGTATTGTATTTTATTTGATCCATGAAGTCATAATTTATGACATAGGAAAAGTCATCAGTAATTGCAATAAGCATTACAATATAAGTTTTTCACACAATTCCGGATTATATATTGTTATTATTATAACTTTCATAATAAAAATTGCACAGTCAATACAACCAGCATATGAAAATACATCTGTTCAACTGAAGTAAAATGAATATTTTGATGTTTTACAAGTAACAATACAAAATAATTCAATCTTGTTTGTTCATTTCTCGATGGTTCATATATTCAGTGACACTATAGATGCTATCTATTAGTATAATAGGCTTAATGTAGCGTGTCACACCTACGTCATGTCACCCGGTGACGTCAAGCAATGACGTTGCGCTATGACGTCACGCTTTACGATATTATTTGTGGGAGTGCGCGTTACTTAATATCATTTCCAAGCAACAGTGAATAAATTAACTCACAGAACACTTAAAGAAAAGTATGTATTGCGTTAAAATCGATACTTCAATCATTAGATGCTTATATTTACGTAATATTCTTTTGATATATTGAAGTATTCCTTAAATTCTTTTTCCATAGATATTGTAAGATAAAAGCTTTGTATTTCGAGCATCAATGTTGAGAAAAGTTTGGTTAAAGTGTTACTTAAAATGGATCAGAATTACAACTGGCATTTGACGCTACGGCAGAGGGCATGAATAATTTAGCTTCTTTTCAAAATAATTTAAACTGTACCTATTATTGAAATTATTAATTCGTTTGAACCGAAATAGTTGCCCACTCATCTCGAATTGTGCAGCCTACACTACAATTAATAATGTAAGTTTATCAGATTTATTTTAATCTTCTTTGATTTCACTGAGTAATATTACGTATTTTCGCAATGTGTAACTATGACAGCTATTCGAACGTTGTAATATCGGTCTGAATCAGGTTGCAGTTTTTGGTTTATTACCTTTCTTTTTTATTGAATGTTTTTGATGAAATTTATGTTGTTGTGTAATGTATCTCATCAATGAATTTTCGTTTTGGTCGGAAAACTGTTGCACACGTTCGTTTTGTGATATTATTGGCAATGGCAAAATAAAAACGAGGCCCAAAGAATTGTGCTATTCGTTTGAAATTTACCACATACGTTCCTATGGTCATACCTTTTAAGAAAAAGTGTACATGAAAGCAAAAGGCAGCTTACGTTAGACGTGAAGCAACATGAAAATTACGAATTAACACAACACAAAACCGCCAATTCAAATATTCAAGTCAAAGATAGCATCTGTACAGCAACAACCGTAAAAACGCTGGCAACGTTTCTTGATAGGATAAAAATATATTCCTGCGTTGTATAATTCACTTCTTACAACAACTTATTTTATACTTATGTCGCGATACATGACATCACCATCAATGCGCATGCGATTAAAGCTTTCATTTTGTAGCGGCAGTATTACCCGAGATTGTGGTTAGGTTGATATCCAGCCTGGACAAAAATATATAATGAACCTTATCACAGCAATAGCATGTTGAATTTAGCTATTATCAGTTATTTAAGCAGGTTTCTTATTCACTATGTCACGTTTTGATATCGTGAATCACGATGTAAACTACTCCCGTATGTGGTTAGTTTTAAAATGCAACCTGGACCAGGATAGCAACCGAAACCTTTTGTCATAGCGCCAGGCAATAGGAATTGCATTTATTTTATAACAATTCAATTTATTTCAACAATTGCTAAGAAATGAATTGCTACAATACTGAAAGAAAAGTATGAATTTTGTTTAAATTGTCATATTGATTATTAGTTGCTTTTTTTTTTTAGTGATATGATTACTTGGTTTGATTGAAAGAAGTTCCAAATTGTTCGCGATCTATGCAACCTAAACCACAATTGAAACTAATATTACATGATGTAAGAAGTTAAGATTTATTTTTAGCATCCTTCGTTTTCACTGGGGTCAGTATTTCGCCCGAATGTAAGCTGTGCCAGGCGTTAAAACATCATAGACAATAAGAAAGTTGTAAGAAACTCTGAAGATTTTGGATCAAGTTTGTATCGCATGATGCATGATTGGTATAGATGCATGATGACATTGACATGCGATTCAGGGAATGTATAAATTCGCGTGTGAATGAAGCTTTGATTTTCTACCGGCTATATTGGCGAAGATTGTAGTTAGGCTGAAACGCAACCTGGACCAAATTGACAACTGATACTTTTTGCTACATCACAAGGGACGATAAATTACAGCATAGTGAGCTTTATTTTATAAAATTTCTATTTAGGTAAACAACCAAAAAGAAATCAATTGCCAGAACAGTCCGTTAAACCCGTCATTTTTGACGGGCTTTTTGGCTAGTTGAATAATAAAAAAATGTTCAACTTATATTTAAAATTATGTGAATTTGTTATTTGTTTTATGTCTTCAGGAAGAGAGTTGTACAGAATTTGATGTTGGTAGAGTACACTATTTTGGTATAGAGCTTTCTTGTGACACTCTATTTGAAAATCATTCCTATTTCTCGTTTTATATTTATGTATTTCCTAATTTAGCATGCATATTCATGATGTGATTTCAGGAAGCAGATAAAGTCAAATAAATGTATGGATGGTAGAGTCAATACTTTTAGCTCTTTGAAAATTTCCCTGCAGGATTCTTTAAGTTTCACACCTTTCATGATTCTTAAAGCTCTCTTTTGAAGTATGAATGCCTATTTTGCATGTGTTGAATTTCCCCAAAAACTTATACCATATCTTAATAAACTATGCATATATGAGTAGCATACGAACAACATTGTTTTCAAAGAGCAGCACTCATTAAGCATTCTCAAAATGTAACAACATTTGATCAACTTCTTATTCTGTGACCCAACATGTTTATCCCACTTTAAATGTTCATTCAACCACATTCCTAAAACTTTCGTATCATGTGTTTGTTTTTTTATAGGCATCTCCTATCTTCACCAAATTATTACAGTTATTTTTGTTCTTTATACGAGTGTAACAAATCCATATTGTCTTTTCATTATTTATAATCAAGCAATTATCTTCGAACCAGTTTTCCACTTCTTTTGTTGTTGCAGTAATTTTCTGTTGTAGGTCAACTTCATCCTACCCTTTTGTAAAAATATTAGTGTCGTCTGCAAACAATATCTCGTCTGCTGTTAATAAATGATTTGGTATCTCATTTATATACTGTATATTAGAAATAGTAAGGGCCCTAAGACTGACCATTGTGGTACTCCATGAACAACTTTCTGATACTCTGAAAAGTATTCTTTACCATCATGACATATTTTTACGTTCTGGTATCTGTTGGAGAGATATGATTTAAACCAATCATATGCTTTACCACGAATACCATATCTGTACAGTTTTATTAATAAAAGGTCACGCCTAACAAGGTCAAAGGCCTAGGACAGGTCTAAGAATAACCCAGTGTTTATTTCTTCCTTATCCATTGCATTGAGAACTGTATTCAGAAAATTGTAAATGGCTGTTTCTGTGGACCTATTTTACCTAAGCCCATGTTGTGAATTGCTTAGTATTTTGTTTCTGGTGAGAAAATCAGTGAGCCTTTCATACATTATTCTTTCAATTATTTTTTAAAAGCCAGGTAGTAGACACACAGGTCTGTAGTTCTTTACATGATGATTGTCATCCATTTTGTAAAGTGGTGTTACTGTTGAATACTTTAGTTCTGTTGGGAATATTCCTGCACTAAAGGAATCATTAATAACTAGATAACCCAGTGGTCGAAATTCGACCATAATTCATTAAGTTAATTAGTTTTTTTTTTAATTTTTTTTTTTTTTTTTTTTTTTTTTTGTAACAGTGTAATAATTATTGCAAATAGTTTTTTGAATTTGTTCTACTGCGTTTGAAAAATTGTCGTATCGGTATCAAGTTTAGTACATACATTCCAACGTAAGCTTCGAATGCGTGAAAATGAGGAAAAATCACTTCAAATGTGGGTAGATGCACACATGTTATTAAGCAAGAAATACACGTTATTACATGTCGATATTATTTCTGTGCGTTTCTTACTCTTAATTTTTGGTCCAGGCTGCATTTCAACCTAACCACAACTGCTATTAGTTACGGTAGACGCCATGCATTATATCTTAGCACTGAAAAACAATATGCAAGCCCGCACTGAGAAATCGTAACTGTTACATGATTTTCTATTTGCATGTGGAAAGCAGTTTTTATTCAATAATGAAGACTTAAAAACACGTGGAATAAATGTCAACAGCTATGAACGTGTATTTCTTGCGTAATAACATGTATGCATCTACCCACATTTTTCTTCATTTCAACATATTCGAAGCTTACGATATACACTTTAAATCAAATGTGTGTTCCAAATTTCAGACCGACAGGACAATATTTGTAGGTTCCGACGTAATGCTAAACTCAGTATATAATGACTTTGCTGCCATTCATGTACTAACTTTTTTTTTAACTACCAGATTTCGTTCGAATGGTGGCTTACCATCATATTACAGCTACATCAATTTGATATGCATCATTGTAACATCGTATATCTAAATCACGATTTAATGAATTCCGAATATACTCCGTTTCGAAATGTTGCTTCTATGTAAATTCAGAGATTAAGCTCGACTCTTTGGTTTCACCAAAGACCACAGAGTATCTCAATGCTGGAAATACACGTCACATAGTTGGCTCCAATCTGATTTCACTCACACACACGTTCCCGAATTTATTTTTCAGTTAATAATGTATCTGTAACATGTTTTAATGCTTATAATTTTTTTTTTTTTTACTGTTAACCAAAGATCACAGACATCGCTAAGTGTCGTTGCCTCTTAAAAACAATTGAATGTATACAACTAATGATTTATTTTATTTAATTTAATGTATTTTTAACACATATTATATGTACATTTTGGCTTTATGCACTTCTTCCCTATATAAACTTTAACTATGCCAAATCTCACACTTCTCCGTGCGCGCAATATTCTGAAAAATGTTTCCAAAGTTTTCGCTTAGCGTATTAATATATAGATATCTGTAAGGTGGGAAACAATGCATCCTGAGCTGTGTTTAATGATTTTATCTGGGCTCCCATCAATACTGCAGGACATTTTATTTTTTAATTTAGAAATAGCATTTCCTACTTCTGTTGTAGTAACTGGATATAAAAAGTCTTTTCATTCACAAGGACACTTATATTACCATTTCTACTGCACATATCACTGGTAATTTTTTTTTTTTTGCTATGTTTGTGTAGTGTCTGCAATCTTTTTGGGTCCTGAATGATTTTTCTTTCATTTTTTATAACATATGAATTAGTTTTTGCTTTAAAATTGCCTGTGTTTTTATTTATAATTGTCCAAATGGATTTGATTTTATTTGAACTTTTGGAAATATATGTACCATTTGTCTGTTTCCCCCCCCCCCCCCGCCAATATTACTTTTTCAAAAAAAATTCTATATAATTTTACATGTGATTTTAAATTTTTATCTTGTTTAGCTAATTTATTTAGCATTCTAAGATTTTCTGCAGAATTTTTGATGCCCTGGGGTTCCCATGTCATTGGGTTGCTTGTAATTCTAACTCTTTTTAATGGGAATGCAACTTCATAACAATACTTATATATAAACATAAAACAATTGAACTTATCATCTATATTATAATTCATCCCTTCTCCTCAATTCATATTTTGAAGATGCAGTTGAAAGTCACAATACTATCATCATTAAAGAACCTCCTCTGCACGTATAGTTATATATTTCCTTGCTGATAAATATTTGGTCGATTGTTGATTCACTCCCGTTCCCGTACCGAGTGGCATCATACACAGTTGCAAACATATTATAAGACATAAGCAAGTTTATTAGTAGTTGCTTTCTAGTACAATTACCATTAAAATCAACATTAAAGTCTCCAACTGATACTATATGGTTTGTTTGATTTTTCAGTTCACTTAGAAGATCTTCCATGTTTGCCAGATGGTGATCGATATACACACACAATAGTAATTTTACATTCTATAAGTACACATGCAGAGTATTCAAAATCTTGTTCAAGATATTTTGCACTTTACAATCTTATTTCGTTTAACTTCAAATTAGGTTTAACATGTATACATGTTCCACCACACTTGTAGGTTTCTCTGAGAAACTACTTACCAATTAAAAATGTGGAATGTGAGCTGAACTTGTTTGAAATTCTTGCAAACAGTGCTCACTTAGACACAAAACTGACACATCATTCAAACTGTTATTTAACAATACTTCATATTCACTTAGTTTATTATTGAAACCTTGCACATTTTGATACAGAACTGTAACTAGTTCATTTGATCCTATTTATGTGTGCTCCTGTTACTATGTTGCATATTGCAGGATGATAAGTAGATGTCTAAGGGGCTAGTGAACCCACTTTTTTCCCCATGTATTCTTATGGGAGGGCGAGTGAGCCCATGACCACCCACGTCGCAGCGGACGCAGGTGTGCGCTGGCCACGTGCCACGCAGGTGTGCGCCTCAGAAAGGCCACGTGCCACGCAGGTGTGCGCTCTAGTCATAAATGGGAATAATATGTAAATGAGGGCACGTGCCACGCAGGTGTGACCTCAAGTCGCCGTGCACGTGTGCTGCAGACTGGTTATGTTAATTAGTTTTCAGCCCCTCCACCTCTCCTCCCGGCCGACCCGGCGTCAGTTAGCAGCCATGTCTCGTCTAGTGATGTTGTTCTCCTCTGTGTACCAACTCAACGCTGGTGACTCGAAACGTTTGACGATAGGGTTATCCTCCAAACACGAGTTTGAACCTGTTGTAGTTCTGGAAAAAGTGGGACACAATAAAATTGTTTTAACATACGACGAATGGAACGTCCTGATCCAGGAATTGGACGTAGTGTCCGAGTTATTCAACGCCGGCACCGACAGCATCCCACTTGGTGAGCACACCATCTCCTGCCGAACAATTGCCGGGGTGAAGACTGTTTGTTTCCACCCTAATGACGATCCTGCCAGCGGTGTCTTCTTCGGCCAGTCTACTTGGAGGAACTTCGTCGACTCGCAGCTGGCCGTGATCAACGCCTTGACCGTCAAACAGAAGTGGGGCTACTTGGTTGCACGATATTATACTGAATTTGTGGACATTCTAGCTAATAAAGTGCTACGAGACTTCAATATGGCTACAGTGCAAAAACTGATTGACATGCATAATGTTTGTGTAGCTCAAGTGACATTGGATTATGCGCAATTAAGACTTGAACTCATTGCGTATAAAAATTTGTTAGTATCTGATGATGTAAATAATATTGTAATTAAGAATCATGAACCTGGATATGATGTTTGTTGACCTTATGTATGTGAAAGTGTTTAAATAAATAACACATTTTTTTTTATTTAACCCACCATTTGGCAATTAAAAATACATTTTCAACAGCGCATATAGCGTTACAAAATAAATGTCCCTTACAAAGTTTTATCAAATTATTTTTCTCGAGTTCATGTAGAGGCAGGCATCCTAAATCTTCTATATTATAGTAGACTTTCTTGCGGATAATCTTCTGAAACCAACGAGCCTTCTCCCGTCCTTTAACGTAAATAATGGAGTCATCTTCATTTGTGATTGCATGTAGAATAGTACATAGTTTGCTAAAGGTTATACCAGCAGCAGTCCAAGGTATTCCATGGTAATTATTTGTCAGCCATTTGACTGTTGGCTCGTTACCTCCACGTGATGGTGAATTTACAGAGATGCAATGTGTGGCGATAATGTTGTCTGAATGCACTACACAGACGGCAACTTCTTTGAAGATAAACGCTCCTTCTCTCGTCTTGAATCCTTGCGCGTCCAGGAAGATGGTCGGCATGATACTGGGTGGCAATGATGAGCGCTATCTGGTTTTATGCGAGCTTACGCACAACACTTGTTAGCGGTACGTATTCCACAACACGGTCGTGAAGGATTAGACAGTATGCAGCGGTGTAGGCTGGAAAATTGTCAGTGCTATCAAACTCCATACGAATATCTACAGGTCCCGTTTTTACCGACTCATTTTGATGTGAACAGTCGATTACGGCGATAGGAGCAGTAGCGACAAAATCTTCACGGTTTAGTAGCGGTGAAGGATGCCCCCGTTCGTAGTAAGTTGGTTGGAATCTTGCATACATATCGTACAATACTGTGGTTCGATTTTTCTTAAAGTCCAAATTCATGTTCTCGTAGAGGTAGGCCACATCATTATAAACACTTTGACGTTGGCAAGATTGCAGTGGTCAAATATAGCCGCACTTAATGCTTCATTTCGTTTCCTGTTTGTTTGAAATCCCAGAACAACGAACCTAGGTTTCTCCAGTTGTGTTGATGTTTTGAAAGACCAAATTTGAGTTTTGCTTATGGGAAGTAGCGGGTACTCCAACAAATCCCAGCTTCTGAAATTAATTCTAAGTGGCTTCCCACTGTCCACAATCTTAAGCAACGCGAGTTTTTCTCTCTCACTTACTTGTAAATGAGGCACCACCCATGCTAGTTTACTGATGGCGAATTTACTTTTCTGGGGGTTTGGATTGGCTTGTACATATGAATTTGCTGTCGTCCCTAGATCGAATAAGTATTAGTTCTTGTTTTACATTTGCAAGTATCCTTTTAAAGTCTTCACAAAAACCCAAGAGCATAATCAGCGGAATACATACATCAAAGTAACCATTTCCAAGATCGCGTTGCCCCCATCCTGAGTTCTCCAACAGACCAATTTGTTGAGGACCAGCGGAAATAAGAGTCTTTATTGTGCTTGTGACACCTACATTTCTATTTCGGTCTATTTCAACTCCATTAATTTCTAACCGAATTTCCTCAAATAGGAACACAAACGCATTGGATGTAACAATTGAATTTGTAGCCCCAGTTCCATCCGACTTGACAAATCTTCCTTCAATATGCAAGAAACTTTCCCCTGGCAGTGTATATGTATCCTGGTTCTGAATAGGTATCCGAATTTCATCATTATTATTAAATGTTGTGGGTGTATGTGGTTGGTGACTCAAAAACTGTTTACGCGTCACCGACTCATCAAATTCCACACTGGAAGTTATATCAAGCACTTCATCCATCTTTTAATGTATAGCCTAACGACTGCAGGAAGAGCACGTTAACAGTAGTTAACCGTTTCACTGTAGGTTCACGCACGTTAGGAGGCGTTACCCGTTTCACTGTCGGTTCACTACTGACAATTGTTTGAGTCCGCCTCTTCTTATAACGAGCGCCCATTTTTTATATGTAGCCTCAGAGTAATAGTTTCTCCTCTGAAATCCACTAAATTACCGTCCTGATCGACAACTCTAATGTGAATGCTGTTGAGCGTTTTCACCGTGATGGGAAGATAGATGACGTTTGCAGGTACTTCTACAATCTTGTACCCTGGTGGTACTGTTGGAAAAAACTCGTGTAGTGTATGTCCCAGCTTATCGTTGACGTAATTTCCCGTACATATGCTGCACTCTATCTTTATCGCGTTAACTTTGAAGATATGCACAGTGTAGTCTGAGGTATGAAATCCCGGTTTTAACACACGTTTAGAAAATCCAAGCAGTGAGCCAACTGAGTTTGGTTTCGTGAAATCTATTTCCACAGGAGTTTGTATCTCACACTTGAGTGAATTGTTGTTTGCTTTAATAACCAGTTTCTCGTTATTTGCAAGCCGAGCCAAATAACTGGCCAAGTCGTCAATATCATACGATCCTGTAGGAATATCTATCACTTTATTCTTCGAGTAATGAAATTTGTAATTTGACTTATCAATGTTCGGAATCGAGTTTTATGTTTGAAAATCTACTAAGCCGATCGTATACTCGCCTTGACTCAAATCTATCGGTGGAAAGTAATCACAGCTCAAGACTGAACTGTTACCGGACAAGCAGAGTGTCACAGACATGTGTAACCCCGACTAAGGTTCATGCAAGACTGATGTTATGCATTCTGATGCAGGAATTTTAAACATAAATGTCCACATATGTGCGTACCGAATTCCTGGTGTCGTTGCACATTGTACTGTATTCTGTTACCTGCAAAGTATCGCTGCAATTCCAATGGCGGAGGTAAGTCACCAAAACTATCGAAATATTTCACTACACCATCCTTGTACTTGATGTACGCAACCCAGTGCGTCCCAGAATTTTCAGCACTGTCCAAGTTCACAATTCCACACTCACGTTCACTAATTTTTTGAGGTAATGCATCGTGCATGAAGACACCACGAAAATGAGGTATACGCAAACGCTTTACATGTCTACGTATATCGTCATCGGTCAACGCCTGATCGGATTTTTTTTCTTCTTCTTTAATCCAGATCCATCTTTCCGGTATGGCTTTAAATACAGACCTTTACTCCTCATTGCAATTGCCTCCATGGTTTCATTGTGTCGTTTCTGTTCAGTCAACTGCTTTTTTGCTTCTTTAGCAGCTTTGACGGCTCCGGCGATGGCTGAGGCTCCGCCGGCAAGAGCTCCAGCAGGCGACAATTTGGCAAAAATAGGGATTAAGGGGAGGATTCTACCCTTCTTCGTCTTCTTTTTAATCCCTGCACCCAACTTTAGCTTGGCACGCATAGCACCGTTAACTAGTAACGCGGCCGCCCGTTCACCGAACTTTGCATCTTTGGCTTTCATTCTGACTGAAGCCTTCTCCGCGAGTATGCGGTCTGCATTACGTCTGTCAGCACCCTGTGAATACGCAATGTCATGCTCCCTGCATGCTGCATCTAGTGGATTGATCCCCGTCTGGCCGAGTTTCAGACGTTTTTCAGTTTCGTCCCGGGTCCACAGAACTGTTAAGTTGGAATGTGTGCCTCAAATGGCATTTTGTCGACGAGCTTGTTTAAGAAGCCACGGCCCTTCTTCTTCACCTTCCGTGTAGGAGGCATTGTTATCGACTGAATGATTTTACGTATTCGCGCGTCTATATATACCCCGTGCGGCAAAGAAATCTTGTCAAAATGCAATTCGTCAAGCAGCAAGCAACATTACCCGTGAGTAATGCAGATGTTGCTGGCACCAGGCGGAAGAAGAACGGACCTCTGTTCCCTGAGACAGTGAGAGCGATAGTTTGTGGACTGTCAAACTGTGGTAAAACCAATCTTGTGCTGTCCCTGCTGGAACACCCAAATGGGCTTAGATTTGAAAATGTATATGTGTTTTCAAAATCGTTGTACCAGCCAAAGTACCAGTTGCTAGGTGAAATACTGAAACCCATTAAAGAAATTAAGTATTTAACATTTAGCGATAACCAGAATGTGCCTCCACCTAGTGAAGCGCTACCAAATTCAGTGTTTGTGTTTGACGATGTCTCGTGTGAGAAGCAGAATAATACACGAGATTACTTTTGTATGGGGAGACAGCCGTATACCTAAACAGCTGGTAAGAGACAACGCCAACTTGATTGTACTCTTTAAACAGGACGACATGAATCTCAAACACATTTATAATGACCACGTGAACACAGATATGCCGTTCAGCGAGTTTAAGAACTTATGTGGTACTTGCTGGAATGCGAGCAAGCATGGATTTGTGGTTATTGACAAAGACTGTGACATGTATCTTGGACGGTACCGCAATGGGTTTGATTCGTTTTTGAATAAATAGACAAGCACTTTAGGTACTGTCATCATTGCAACCATGGACAAGTTTGGGAGAACTTCGACGACACAGAGCAGAAGAGTTTTGGTGTACCCACCTCAAAACATACTTCTTACAAAGGACGGTAATTTGGATTGCCAAGGTAGAATACTCAAACATGTAGCTGACCCCATCGTAAATGATGAGGTTGCATCCAAACAATACATTGACAAGGCAACTACCGATGCAGCAATGCTTCTGAAGGAATTACAATCGACTGTGGTTACTACGGTTATAACTATTGCGGTAACAGATTTGATTAAAGATCATGCATACATTCTAGAGACAGGTCTTAACTATTATGAATTCCTGTCAATGGTGTAATCCTCTCAATAGCCAAACCGGGCAGGGTTGATGTAATAGTGAATTGGATTAAAACTGAAGGGTTAAACTTTGTGAAGCAGGGTGATCATCTTATTTTTCTCCCAAATGCCCAACCCCACAAACCATTTACAGCAACATTAACTATCAAGTATAAAATAGTACAATAAACTATCATAAGCTTCATTCGATGCTTAAACATGGATACGTCAACAACTAAACGTGGCATCATAAAGGCCCGAAATGCAATTCGACGCAAGTTACTTGAATTGAAAACTGGCCAAATCGACTCTGAGAAATTTTTCAAAGATTCTTTAAGGCATGTGACGGATACAATAGAAAATGTTTTCATACCTCCGCGACATCAGCAGCAGCAGAAGCAGCAATCTCCAGGTATGATCAAAGAGTTCTTGAAGTCACTCAATCGAAGTGAAAGAGATTATGATTCGGTGTATGGTGTCTGGAAGAAAAATGATTCGCTAATGATTGGAAAAACTCCAATGATTATGGATGGAGATGTTATTCGGATTGATGGAAATGAATATGAAAGAACTCAAGGCTTAATGGAACTGTTGTTGTTAAAAAAAAAACATTTACCAACATGGACTTGAAAAGTTATTATGAAATACTAAACACCACGAATTCAATCTGGAAAAGTTTTGAAAAATACAACCACTAAGTATAAAAACATAATCTCTAAACTTGACAATCAGTCGGGTTCTGGTCTTCTTCCCATGAAGGAATATGTGTATCGGGACGATCCGAATGAGCTCGTTGAAAGATTGAAATTACTTACCGCATCAACATCAGCAGGACACACTGCACACTCCAACGAAATTTTGTCGGTGATTGAAGAACTTCGTGAGAGAGACATCATCGTGTAAAATGGATCAAATTGTAGCTGAACTCCATAGACCGGATAGAAGGAATTTCCCAAGACGCCGGGTAATAATCAAAGGTCTTGACGACCTATGGCAAGCTGATATTGTAGAAATGATACCGTATTCTCGTAAAAACAGTGGCTACAAGTATATCTTGATGGTGATTGATACTTATTCAAAGTTTGCATGGGCTCTACCCCTCAAGAAAAAAACGGCTAGTGTGGTTGTCGACGCTATGAAGAAAATACTTAATGGTGATCGTGTTCCTAAAAATTTACAGACTGACAACGGAAAAGAGTTTTATAATTCAAAGTTTAAATCGCTCATGACAAGTTATGGTATTAATCACTACTCAACATATACTCATCTTAAAGCATCAATAGTTGAGCGACTCAATAGGACTATCAAGAATGCAATGTGGCAAGAATTCAGCAGACGTGGTTCACATCGGTGGATTGAACTTCTTCCCCAATTAATGACCAATTACAATAACAAGTGGCAACGCACAATCAAGATGAAACCGTGTGATGTTAAAGACAATTCACTTCTTTCAACAGTGTACAGCCATATTAAGATTACTACTCCAGGAAAATTCAAAGTTGGTGACCAGGTCAGCATCAGTAGATTTAAAGAGAGGTTTGAGAAAGGTTACTTGCCCAACTGGTCAACGGAAGTGTTTACCATCAGTAAAGTGAAATTAACAAATCCTGTAACTTATTTACTTAAAGACTATCAAGGTAAAGATATTGCAGGAGCATTTTACCAGCAAGAATTACAACTAACAAAACTTACAAGTACATTTTTGGTTGAACGAGTGATAAAGAGAAGGAAAAATATGATATGGTTGAGTTTTGATAAATCGCATAACACATGGATTCATAAGAAAGATTTATTCAAATTGTAACAAAATTGTACATGTCATTTTTCTGTAATAAATTTTTTTTTTTTTACAATTGTGTTTTTTTTTCCAGCAATTATTTATACTGAGCACAGCAGCAGCAGTCTCAACAAACTTGTACACTTATTCTACTTTTCCATTGACTAGATACATTACAAATGAATTTACAGAGCATAGTGCTCGTCTTTTTTTTTACAATATTTTTTTCTCTCGGGCTATGATTCTATACAAAACACTAGTGCACTGCAAAAAATTATAAAAGTTTGTACAGATAGGAAAAAAAATATTTACATATTTTTGCAGCAACCTAAGCAGTGCACTGTACATATTTACAAACTAGAAACACGGATAAACGGTATATTTCTTCTTCACTCATACAGTATTTACAAAACATTCACACATTATTTACAGACTTGTGCCCCCACGGTAGGTTCTCTATCCCGTCGGGGAAAATATACCGCTTATCATCCGTTCTAGACAGACCCAGTTTGGATATTTGAACAGTATTTACAACGTGCAGAGTTGATGCGATCCTTTGCTGCAGATGTTACCTGTGTGTTTCCCCATGGAGGCAATTTATATAATCCTCCATCTGCAGCTTTCGAGTGACTGAGCCAGCCAAACCTTTAGCCCGTCTAGAGGTCTGGTCTGTATCCAGCCGGAATGCATACATTGCCCTTAACCCCGCAAACTCCGCAATCAGGGTACCATTCGCTTCGTCCTTCATAACACCGACAACCTTTTCATTGTGGGACTCTATCGCATAACGGTTGCCGGTGCTATACCCAGACGTGTCGAACTCCTCCCTGTTACGTCGCATCAATTCACATGGATCACAGTTCCGCACCAAGTAGATGAAGCTGTCTGAATCCATATATAGCAATTTAGGGCCTCTAAACTGTGGAATGGCAAATTCATAATGAAATCTGTACATCCTCAGTTTAGACAGGTCAAGAATGCACATTCCGACATACACAGGTTTATTAAAAACTATCCTAGCTTTCACCACCTCCACGGCCACAAAGTTCTTGTTGAAAACTGTTACTTGCTTAAAGTGTGGTGAAGCTATGTGTTTGCGGGCACCGCGGCGGCCCACCCATGCTGTACACAATTTCACGTCACGGTGTTTTCGAATGTTCTCCATAGTTTTACCGAAAATTGAATTGTTCATTAATTTATAAAAATCTCTCTCAAAATCTGTTTTTGATGAACGGTGAGAACTCGTATTGAGAGATATGTATTCTTTCAACCACGGTGACTGATTGAAAGAAATTACCCGGTGTATTTCGGTCACCTACAGCCCCAAGCCTACACATTGCTGGAGGACTCGGTAATGGAGAACATACCGTACCTTGTTCCCCAGTGTGGTCATCAGCTTCGGGAGGGTAGAACCTTCTGGGGCTTTGTGGTCTGGACATGGCGGCAAGTCTGCTAAAACGTCGTGTTTATCCTGAGGAATCGTAAGGTCTACCTCCAATACGAACCCCCTAGGTGAGTCAGCTGCAACGCTCATGAAATTTATGCTAGCAATCTCTTTAGCCGATAGCCATTGAAACCCGCCAGTAGGTAGATACTCCGACATGGCCCCGCCGTAAAGATTGTTTGCGTCGAAGTACATTATGAAATCTTCAGACGCCTCGCGGTTGTACTCCGGCATGTACCGGTTATTTGCCTTCGCATACCTGTGGACGCACTGGCAAATACCTCCGCGAATACCTCGTTCGAAAAAGAGCAGCATGTCGATATCCGTCAGAAGGTCCAGTTGGACACGCGTGCTCCTTAACATAGCCTGCCACGAAAGGCCTGGGGATGTGAAATAGTGGGCGGGGTCCAGGGTGTACTTCCCCAAACATACACTCCTAAATTTCTCAAACAGATCTGCAAGTAATCGCACACCTGTGTCCATGTACAGACTTGCATATTCGCCCAAACTCTTGATCTGGAAAGTCCGCCACACCTTTGTCGCGTGTTCGTAATCTTCATCAGAAATCTGTGACTCCGACAACGAACTGTAGAATTTTGATTTTGGAGGAAGCGTGGCCTCGGTGAGCTTATCCCACGAATCCATGTATTCGTTTTTTTTTTTTTTTTTTTTTTTTTTTTTGTTACAGTTTAACGTCCCTTTTTAACAACGTGGTCTTTAGAGACGGGAAAGGATGGGGGCAAGGAATGGGAAGGAATTCGGCCATGGCCTTTTGAAGGAAGCATCCCGGCATTCACCTGGAGTGATTTGGGGAAACCATGGAAAACCCAAATCTGGATGCCCGGACGGGGATTCGAACCACCGTCCTCCCGAATGCGAGGCCAGAACGCTATCCGTTACACCACCACGCTCGGTATTCGTAAGGGAAGACACCTTTCCGTTTAACTAATTGGAACTTCTCGGGGTCGTTGAAATGAGCACTAGTAATGCGCATGTCGCCGTTCTCAAGGGTTCCAACCAGTTTATCTAATGGGAGCTGCATGAACCGGTATGAGTCCAGAAACCTTAACGTGATTGAAGTTTATTCAATCTTTTTCGAAAAAGAAATATAACGTTCTGTGTTGATGAGAAGCATGTCCATCCCTTCGGAATCAAGTTTTGATAATGCCATAACAATGAAATGAGCATCATACCCAGAAAGATTGTGAAGGAAAATGGGTATGTACTTTTTAGTCTTATACTGCAAATTGCAATCATTATGTGCAGCCCCCCTAAATTTACCTGTGATATGACAATCATCGCGGACCTTGACAGTCCCCGGTTCAATGTCTTTCTCGCAGATGTGGCATACCGTAGCATCAGCAAACTTTGCTTCTTGCTCATCTGTCATTACAAGAGGAATGCACCTCTTGTAAATTTTATCAACTTTCTTGGCAAGTTTGACGAGTTCGTCAACAAGCCAATTTTTGGGATTTACAACCGTGAAGGAGTTGAAACGCGATAGACTAGGTACGAATGGACAAACGACCTGGTATGCGGCAGCGAAAGGGACATGTTTCTGGACGAAAGTAGTGTGAGAGGCGTTGGGTGGAGGACTGCAAGAATCATAAGGTTGCATTAAACTTTCAAAGTCCGCGTAAACGACGACGGGTACACGCTGCTGTGCACAAAATCCTTAAACTTTAAGGTTTTATCGTCGTCGCCGGGTAAATCAACTCTTACAGGTTCAACCCTTGCACAGTCAATCTCGTGGCGGTCCAGGAGATCTTTGAGTCCGATATGTTGCAGACATCTGTCGCAAATAAATATAGCACCATGATGGTTTCTTAAAGAAGAACTGACTAATGCCGACAAGTTGTGAATCCAACAGTAATGGATTTTTTCCCCACTGCCGTCGGTAATCAACAACATGTTTATGTTGTGAACGCGTTTGTCTGCAGTGTGATGGAGGTCCCCGGAAACTACATGTTTACCTTTAACTTCATCCAGACCGAAAACATTTACAGAATAGTCTGGATTTTTCCTCTCAAATTTAGAAATGTCAGAGAGTTTTACCGGAAACTCAATACCTGAAAAATCGAGGGGGTAGAGTGAACGTACTTTCTTGTAGGTGCTAACCCTGTCACCATGTTTTTAAGCGCCTTTACGTGATATGCAAGAATTGTCCATAGAAAGTATAACTCGTCATTCTTGTTTTCAACATTGATGACGGCCTTCTTTCTACAGATATCAAGTGGCAGAGCAACATAAGAAGACCCCCGATAGAAAGGTTGAAAATTAGAAATGCTAATGTCGAGGGATTCTATTCTATCGAGAGTTTTGCCACTTGTCCTTTCTTGAAACTCACACAATTTTACTCTGAGCTCCGACTTCACATATTTTTCAGACCAATCCGACCGGCAAGTGCTGGTTGTGATCTCACGCATTTTAGTTAAAAAGCACATACGGGCGGTTTCTAAAATCATTTCCTTGTGTATTTTATATGTGTTAATCAGTTCAACCTGCACCTTTACAGATGGGGAGGACCGATTATCCACAATTTCGCGAAGTTTACCGGCAACAAGTTTAAAGCAAGTATCAATGAAATTCATTGGATCAATGAAATTTAGAGAATTTGGAATTGTCCCGGAATAAATTCTATTTTTAAATGCACTAAGCCTCTCTTCAAGGATTAAGCGCGATACTGCTGAGTCACCAATCGTTGCTGCCTGATCGTGACTGCATGATGGTGTCCGTGCACCCAACGATCGGTTGACTTGGCCCGGCCGAAGGTCTGGTGAACTAGCGGTTTGACCCGGCCGATTGACCGGCATACTGTCGGCTGGGCCCGGGCGATGGGCTGGTGGACTGGCGGCTTGACCCGGCCGATGGGCTGCTGGACTGGAGGCTGGGCCCGGCTGTTGCTGCTGCTGTGGCGGGCGGTCGGCTAGGTCCGACTGTGGCTTACGTCTCCCATGGTCGCCATATTGGTGGCGGAACTGCCTCGTTGGCCGGGCGTCCGACCGCCCCCTCTGAAACATAAAAAAAAGAAGAAAAATGTTTTAGTATAATGAAAAACATAATTTTGTAGACATAAAATAATATAGGTAAATTACTGATGTACTGGACTTACTGATATTCCAGTGTGCTGGTGGTTGCGGAAGAACCCATTGTGGTGGTGGAGTTGGCGGCATGCTATGTGGTGACATGCTCTGCGACTCATCCACGTCAATATTTGGGAGCATGCTCCATTGTGAGCAATCGCCAGGGCTGATATTGGCTCTTTTTGGGCTACTTAATTCTTGAGAATTACCCTTATGCTTCTCTTGGCGTGATGGTTCATCTGAAAAAAAAATATTTTAGCAATAGTTATAAAGACATGGAAAAAAATAATCTATAGATAAATACGTACTGAAATAAAAAAGATCGCTGCAGGAAATATCCAAATCACCTGCAAACAAATAAATTAATAATATAGACTACTGCTTCAGCACTATACATTTTCATAAATCTAGTTACGTTAAAAAATTATCATTACCGAAATCATCCTGGCCCTCAGCGAGAATTTCTTCAATGTCTGAAGCAGAGGAAAAAAAACCTCATCGGAATATGTGAAAGAATTTAAAACAGCCAGAAAACAAGTTAAATAACAATAATTTACTTACCAATATCGCTGAATAAGCTCATTCCTCCAAGATCTTCAGACAACATTGCGATGGTCGTAGTGTTCAGTCCGGCGACTCAGAGAAGACTGGATAACACAAGGGATATCTCAGCCCTTTATATACACGCTTGGAACCTCCCTGGCGTGGGAACACACGCATTGCGGCATTAATCTCCCGAGGCTACATTTCTCTGGGTTGAAAAATGTTTTAGATTTATATACATGCGCTCGCGTGGGAAAACGGCGCCCGAGGGGTGAAACACAATCGTAAAATACCGTTAAGGTTGAATAATGTCTTCCGGGTGCAGGGGTCGCGGCTGATGAATAGATACCGTCTCCCTGGGCCTGCGCGGTCGGCTCATTTACATTCCACCGCGCGAGGGGAGTGAGTCCGCCCGACGGGCTAGTAAGCTAAAATGTTAAATTCCTTATCTTCTGAACTAGTATTCCGAATTAAATGAAATAAACGCCATTATAATAGTGAGAAAATTTAGATACTAATCGATACGTCACACCCCTAATATTGAACCGATAAAAAGAAAAAGTGAATATTATACAGCATTTCGAGCGTAATCAATTGAATTAGCGTGTAATTGAGGTTTAGTACCCTGACCGTGTAGAAAAAAATAAATAATAAAGCCATTTAGACGAATTATGACCCTTACCAACGTGGCACGTGGCCTTATTTAGATATTATTCCCATTTATGACTAGAGCGCACACCTGCGTGGCACGTGGCCTTTCTGAGGCGCACACCTGCGTGGCACGTGGCCCGCGCACACCTGCGTCCGCTGCGACGTGGGTGGTCATGGTCTCACTCGCCCTCCCATAAGAATACATGGGGGAAAAAAGTGGACTCACTAGCCCCTTAGACATCTACTATGATACTATGGGTGAATTGTTTCCGTCTGTGGCCACCAAAAATCCTCACTTCTTGGTGGTGGATGTCTCTTTCCGGCAGGTTGTTTTCTTCTAAATACGTCCATTTCGCTTTCAGAAGCAGTTACAGGATTTTTGGCAGACCGTTCTTAAGGGGTAGTAATGTTGAATAGTAAATACCTGTTTGTATGTTGCTGTTGCTTCAACCACTGATGTTAAAACAGATGACTCTGTAGTGTTCAGAACAGAATTCTTGTGTTCTGCATATACAGTTGGTATTTGACATATTGCTGATAGATCTTTAACTTCAGATTTAGAGGGATTTGCATTTTTGTTTTTTGTTGTAATTGGACGCAATATCTGTTTAGCTAATCCTACTTTCCCTTTGTAGTTTCTATGCATCCCATGTCTTGTAAATTCATTTTTGGGACAATCCACTTTCAAAAACTTTACATTTGGAAAAGCTTTGCAGATTTTTTCCTACTTCCGATTTGTAGCCTCGATATCTTTGTTCACACAGGAGGCTACTATCAGGTCATATCTGTGGAGAATGCTGACAATATAAACATTTAGAGTATTCATTTTTCTTAACGTTTCTACTAGGTTTTTGTTGCAACTTCATTTTTGTAGACGTCGTTATCTCCGCCTATAATCACGCAGCTGTCTCCAGTGTTGAAGTCCCACATTTTATCAAAGTCTTTCACAATTTCACTCAACAGAGCACCAGGTTTAACTATGTCTTTAACACTGAGATTGTGATCCTTTTCCGCGATAATTTCAGGTAGGCCATTCCCATGGCTGGAAGCAAGTAAACAAACACCAGTTTTCTTCTTGCGTCGATCATCGATGCATTTCTGAATTTTTAATGACCTGTTAGGAGTCTTGGGTGAATTCTTTTCCTCACAAAGTTTTTCTATAACAACTTGAGCCCTCTTCCCTTTGTCCGCACTGGAAGGAACTGACACCTTTGACCAAATGTGTCACAAGTACTCCACTCACCGTAAAACTCTCCGATGGCCTATGAGGATATGGATGGCCATGCTTGACCAAGGAGGAATCAACGCCTTAATCCTTTACAACTTCAATGCTGATTTTGTCAGTATAATCTGAAAACAATTTATAAAAAGCTTGGTCAACTCGCTTTTGGAGCCACACCTTAGGGCAAGGCTAAAAGTACCTTTTCTTCGTTGGGAACTAACAAACAACAGCTTGATGAAAAATTTCAACCAGCTAATGAGTCACCAAAAAAGCCTGCCCGATGTAACTTGTGTCACCGATCGGAGGATCACAAAAGGCGAATATATTGCACAAAGTGCAAGCGACCGACCTGCGAGAATCACAGAGTACTCTACTGCTGGATTATGGCACCTTTGAATAACTTGAATGGCAACTTTACTTTTTAATGTGTTTTTTTATATGTATAAAATTTATCGTTTTTTTACATTTTGCACGACAGAAACCGAAATATATTTTTGAAAACCAATATTTCACGGATTTTTATTTGACTTTTCCATAGATTGCATTCCCATACAGAATTTGCTCTTTACCATTCTGCATGAAGAAACAAAAGAATTCACGTCCATATAAGTCAGATTACTGAATTCAGAACGATTTTAAGAACAAAAAACCCATGGGATAAATATTTGCCTCAGTTAGCAGGTAAAAAATAGGGTTTGTAGTTCTAGGGTCAATAATAATAATAATAGTAACCACAGAAGCATTTCCCTCTCGTTTTCAATATCAATTGTTTAGCAAAGAATTGGTTGTAGCCTACGCGACAAATCATCGGTCTACGTGTCGGTTGAAGCTAGGGTTGCCTACTGTACTATAATGTACAACACTGTACTGTATTTCGGGTCTGCGTACTATATACTGCTGAAAAGGTTTATAGTACGCGAAGATCCTTTATATATACATATTTCAGTTGGGTGGAGCAATTATTTTTTGAAACACCAACTAATAACAAACAAATCCCTACTTTGTAATATTTATGAACGCAAATTACTGTATTTTTTACCTATTGAATGTTGGGATGTACGTATATCCGAACTCGCCTTTGTCTTGCTGCATTCTGAATTGTTATGTTAATGTCGAAATTAACAACACCAAACAAATGGTTGCCCGTACAGCTGTCTTTGGTTTGTTTCTGTTTTGTTAGTTATTTTCACTTAGAAGTTGTTCATCATTTTGATATTAAATTAAAACTGTTAAGGAAAATAGTAGCAGTGACTAGAGTGCGTCAATTTCAACTGAATTGGAAGTCACTGAGCGATGTTTTATTAGTTTAGGAGAGGATTGTCTTTCCCATATTCAAAATATTTTGATGATGAATAAAACTGTTGGGGGCACTAAAGTTAAATTCCGTTTGATTTTCGCGAGCCATTTTTTTATTTAACTTTCACAAAACTGTTAAACAACTTGACGGTAATAACATCATACTCTTACATGTGTATAATATTATGTCAACTTTAAAATTAGCCCTAGAACGACGTGATAGAGAGTTTGTCTGGCATACCTTAATGATTTTTTATGAAAGCAATTGGTTATGCAAAAAACGAAAATTAAATTTATAACATGATGTTTCATTTGATGCCTGTGAAACAATATTAGAAGTTCTAAATTTACATGAAAAAATGAGTGTATAAATGAACGAACTGTACTCTGAAATAACAATATTAAAGGAATTCTAGGTAAGAGTTAGAGATTGTAGTGAGTTTTCCAACAGAACTACAGGCCAAAAAAGGCAGCATATTTTCAAATTTATTTGACATTATTTCAGCCATGCCCTCTATTACTGCCACTTCCGCATTCACAGAAAAGATATTTCAAATTATGAATTTCAAATGGCGAGAAGAGAGAAGCAGAGCGAATATTTCCTTAATAAAAAATGAGATTCTGATCTACTTTAATTTTTTTTGAAATGAATGAAATAAAGAATATGACACGTTTACCGTAGACAAAAAATTGTTAAAAGGTGTACGAAGTGAAAGAATAAAGTTTTTATAAAGATAAATAACTAAAAACATAACTTTTTTGTCATTTTCTTACAGTTTCGATAAAATACTATATATTTTTAAGTTTACTATATTTTTATAGCTTATTCAGAAAAGTACTATAATCAGACGATGCGGCGCCTCGTGTGAAGTTGGCGCGGCTGCCGCCTCGACAGCCGTGCGGCGGTAAGTCGCTTCGTCTTAATGTTCCGCCCATCTTGTAGCCTCGACAATGCAGGAGCAAGGGCGTAGCCAGGTACGGGCAGCGGGGGGAAGGGGGCAGCTGCCCCCCCCCCCCTAGCTGGACGCGGGTTTGCGCTCGATCAGAGTTCTGCCGAACCGAAGAGTAAACAATGTTAAGTAACTTTCAAAAATTAATTTGGTTCGTTCGATTTAAACCTGCTTTCTACTACCATTTGCGGGAAAACAGACTTTAACGAGGTCGGGGCAGCACAACGGGCCACGTAAGGCGCTGCTGACGACTCTTAGATCGCTTACACAATGGGCGGTTTCGGCCGCGGCGGAAAGTTTTCCGTCGCCGTCGTTCCAGTAGTGGCGCGAGGGATCAAATGGGAGCTAACACACTGGGCTCACACCCACGGCAGAGCTGCCGTCGACGGCAGGTGTGCAGCCGTGCGCTGCCACTTCACTCGACGGTGATTTGACCGTCCCAATCTAGAAAGTGACGCATGTGGTCAAATAGGCGCTTGCACACTCGGCGATTTTTTAACCGCTTGTGCGCTTTCAGTCTGTTAAAGTTAACATTTTTTGAATTTAAAAATCGTAATGTAAGTTAAGTGTTGATGGATACTGATCTTCTCATTTCGTTAGCAATTTTAAGAGACAAAACTTCAGATTCTTTTAAAGATCGGAACGCTACCAGGAACGCTTGGAAAGAAGTGTGCCTTGAAATTAAGAATGATTTTGACGAAATGAAAAATGAGGAAAAATGCATTTGGATAAAAAACTTTTGATCACGTATATACATACATTTTTAGAGCTTCAACTAAAAGTTGAAAACTGTCGAATCACATTTCATAGAAAGATTTTGATGTTTAATACTATATAACTGTGTCCTTATATCTTAGACATTTGCCAAGGAAAACTTTCAACATTCGAAATTCTGTGGATCGAAATTTTTTCCTCTTTTATTCTTCTTCTTCTTCTTTTCTTCTTTTCTTCTAACACAGCAGTGACGAATACAGTGAGACAAGGTGTTCAGTAACTTCGGCATCGTCTTCGCCGTTTACTTTCGATTTTTCTTTGTAAAGTAATAGTTATTAAAACACTTAACAGATTACAATCTAATCACAAAAGTTTTAACTAGTCGATTGTGCTTGTAAGTATAAAAACAATATAAACTCAACACTGATAGTTGATTACACAGTGAAGTATATGTATTAGCTACAAATAAATATAAGTCTTAGCCTTTATATGGCATAGTGTATTTTTCAAACTTTTCTTGTACATCTATTCATATTCACCTCAAGAAGTTTTCTCCCTAATTAACATAAAATAAATATAGTGGATTGGAATTATATGAAATTAAATGTTTATTTATAGTAGGCCCATGAGAAATCTGCTTACTTCAAGTAGATTGCCAGCATTTCCACACGTTAAATACAATTCATCAACTGGGTATTCCTCTTTTGAATGCAGTACTTAAGTTTCGCAAGCAACTGTCAAAATAAACATCCCAAAATAATTGAAAACTTGGTGTCGTCGTTCCTCAAATATTCTGTTTTCCTATGGGTTTTTCTTTTCCTAATCTATGGCTATGGAACCCTTCAAAATAACAATTTTAAAACTTAACTACGAAGTAATAAACACCAAATTAATTAAATTAACATCTAATTTCACAAAATTAAACTCAGGTCATTAAAAGAAAGGTACTGACGTCCGACCACGATATCTTTTACCAGCTCTTCATAGCAGCGAAAATTTTACCGCTGTAATAGCAGCAACAGTTCTAGCGCCGAATATGTAAACACCTCAAATTCCGTAGGCGGCGACGGTTAAGTTTCCACTGCGGTGAAAACCGCACAGTGTGAACCGGCCTTAAGGGATTGTGCATAAACTACGTGACTCGGTCTAGAGGGGGAGGGGTTGGCTGGAAAGCTACGCTGGGCTACTTAAAGGGGGGGGAGGGGAATTCCGAGCCAGGCCACGTAGCTTTTCTTTCATATTAAGATACCGAACATACAGAAGCATGTGAATAATTATTTCCGTCATTTTATTATCCCCGCTTGTAATTTATGATAGCCTGACAAGAGAAAACAGTACAAAAACGACTTCAGGAATCATTGTAAGAAAAAGCTACGTGGGGGGGAGAGACAAAAGCCACGTTGGGCTACGTGGGGTTCACAGAAGGCCAAAATGGAACTACGTGGTTTATGGACGGTCCCTAAGCTGCGTATCGAGTATGAGCGGCTGCTGCGCTAGCCATGTTCGTGCGCGCTAAACCGGTTATTTGCCGCGCGAACCATTTCTGTTGACGAGCGCGCTTGCGCGGCAAACTATCCAATCACTTTCTTTTTGTGAAGCCACCGTGGACGTTTCACGTGCGCGAATAGCCGCAACTTTGACTGTGATCCGACACACTGTATACTAGAAACCTAAACGAAAAATGATTTGGTGGATACGGAAATTGTATTTTTATTGAATACAGTATGGCGAGAAACTCATGGAAGACATTAGATATGAAACCATCGAGGATACAATAAACAAATTTTACGAGATTGACAATCGTAGAGTTTCTAAAATAATTAATTGAGCCAGTGCACTCAATTTCGGGAGGCATTTCAATTACTGATAAACGCTGTGACTTCAAGATTTCTATTAATTGGAGATTCGTGTACTAGCCTGCATTACCTTTTTCGAGTTTCAAAACAATCATTTATTTGAACAGTTTCAGATGTTTCTGACGCACTATGCGAAGCTCTGAAAGAATGGTCAAAGGTAAGGTAATAGCACCCATTAAATACTAATTTTTTTTATTGCTATTCATTTTCTGTTACCATTATTAACGAGAACTTACTCCTTAATTAGGTAAAATGTATTATGTTGATTCTGTCATTTGGCGATTCTATAGATTCGTTGATTGGAGTTTCAAGTGACGGTTGTGGTAGTGTTGGAGGTGATACCATCTGAGTCTGATTAGGCTGCACATTTGCTATTACGCAAAAAAATTTGGCACTGTACAATTGTATTAAAAGGCGGCCGTTTTTGTTATCCATGGCAACAAACTGTCGCTGTGCCGCGCAAGCCAACTCTAACAAAGACATCCCGTCTTAACTGCGATTAAATACCGATAGATTGCAGGCTGACTCGACCCGCACACAATGCATCCGATCCTTTATACTGTGATATAATCAGATAGCGCGCAAATAATCTGTTCTTAAAAGTAATTAATTTTTATTTTCCATAAGGCTAACGATGGCTTTTAATATAGTATCATATACAGTACATAAAAATTACGACTTTTATTTAAAAAAATATAATTATCTGTATTCGTTTGTATTTTATTTATTTTTATTACTGTGAAGCAATTGTGAAAAAGTCGATAGTGTAAGAGCTAATTTGTGACAAATTATTTATTACTCTTGACTTTACACTATATTCGTCCTAGGTGCTCGGATATGAGTTGGGTCAGTCCAAGGGTCAAGTTGTTTCTCATTCTGTGGTCGTACCTATAATGCTACATACTGTGTTAACCCCCAGCTGCTGGGTACCGTCCTGAAAATAAATTTTCTGTAGATGCTAAAGCCACTAATTTGAAATTAAAATTTAATCATTGTAGCTTGTAGACTTACTTGCCTCTGCTAGTATAGTCTAATTAATGTGTTACTCGAACTTTCTGTTACTTTAAAAATATCCATGAAAATTACACAAACATGCTTCATCACATTATCATCAATCAGCAGGTAACGATGTTAAGAACTTCTTGGAGAAAATACCGGTCTCTGTAATGATGAATACTGCTCACCAGAAGGAAGTAGAAGACAATCGATAAATCGTGTCCTGTATAATATCTTTGATTATTTTCTGTGTTACACCGTACAAATAACTTGCCTTGAAGATGTAAAGAGCAACATCAGGGTGTTCTTGAATACCTGCTGAGACTAAGAATTGATTCAAGTGTTCTGGTTTTGAAACAGCATATTGAAAAATTTAAGAAAAATGACATATATATCTCCCCACAGATTCAAAACGAAATCATTGCCCTGTGCGGCTTGTTAGTTAAAAATGAAATTGTGCAGGCCGCAAAGAAGGCTTATACTTAAATTGTGTTGGCAGATGAGTCGTGTGATATAGCTGTGAAAGAACAGCTTTCCATAAAAATAGTTTTACTGACGAAGATAAAATAAAATCCGCCAAAAATTATTCAGATTCGTAGAACCGATGGATTTAAATGAGAAATTATAGCATTAGAAATCGACAGGTTTTTAGAAAACGAAGGACATGGGCCTAATAGTTGTGTTAGCCAAGGATGTGAAGTGTGTTCTACATTGGTGGGTGATATTGATGGGGTTCAAAGTTTTTTAAAGAGAAATATATAAAAAAAGCCTTGTGTTTTCATTGTGAAAGCCACAGACAACATGGTTGTAAATAATTTAAATCAAATTACAGAAATATGGAACACAATTTGAACCACAGAGTACATCATAAACTTTTTACAGAGAAAGTACGTGCAAAATATTTCAGCTTTATACAAGACCCACTGGTCTAAAAAATGTACGTGTTTTGCTATTTTTAACAAGAATTTTGAAGACATTGTCAAAGGACTTTCGAATTTTTCTAGGGAAGAAAATGATGCGGCGAGGAAAGGTGCTTACCAGTTATAGTGCGCTGCTACTAAGTCGGAATTCATTATATGCGTTGGATTGAATACTCAGGATTACTGGAACCTGTTGCCACTGCGTAAAAATCAAAGACGATCGACATGGGAGTAATACCTGTCATAAAAGATAATCGCAGCGACGAGGACACGGAGAGCTAAAATATTTTAAACACATCTACCAGTACTGCACCTGCCATTGAAACCGATTTGAAAGTCCGGCGCATTGTATCTGTCCAACAACGTCGTCCCAATCACCCTTCTCAATCTCTATACGATTTTTGAAAGGAATATATTTGCATGCCTTATTTAAATTCCTTGATAGCTGCTCTGGAGTAGTGTTTTTGGATTATACATTGCGCTTTTACATGCTTTGTTTTAAATTTAACTCTAGTTATTTAGTAAATAGTAAATTATAGTAAGTATTAAGTTTTAGATCAATTTACATGTATCACAGAAAATCACGTCAGTTTGAAAAATAATCTGTTTATCTAATAAGCGCTGAAATTATCACTTTATTTGCAAAGAATTTCATATATAGCCAGCAGCCGAGAAAGCCCTTTCTGCCTCCTCATTCGTTGGTTTTTACCGCTGTAATAGCAGCAACAGTTCTAGCGCCGAATATGTAAACACGTCAAATTCCGTAGGCGGCGACGGTTAAGTTTCCACTGCGGTGAAAACCGCACAGTGTGAACCGGCCTTAAGGGATTGTGCATAAACTACGTGGCTCGGTCTAGAGGGGGAGGGGTTGGCTGGAAAGCTACGCTGGGCTACTTAAAGGGGGGGGAGGGGAATTCCGAGCCAGGCCACGTAGCTTTTCTTTCATATTAAGATACCGAACATACAGAAGAATGTGAATAATTATTTCCGTCATTTTATTATCCCCGCTTGTAATTTATGATAGCCTGACAAGAGAAAACAGTACAAAAACGACTTCAGGAATCATTGTAAGAAAAAGCTACGTGGGGGGGAGAGACAAAAGCCACGTTGGGCTACGTGGGGTTCACAGAAGGCCAAAATGGAACTACGTGGTTTATGGACGGTCCCTAAGCTGCGTATCGAGTATGAGCGGCTGCTGCGCTAGCCATGTTCGTGCGCGCTAAACCGGTTATTTGCCGCGCGAACCATTTCTGTTGACGAGCGCGCTTGCGCGGCAAACTATCCAGGCACTTTCTTTTTGTGAAGCCACCGTGGACGTTTCACGTGTGCGAATAGCCGCAACTTTGACTGTGATCCGACACACTGTATACTAGAAACCTAAACGAAAAATGATTTGGTGGATACGGAAATTGTATTTTTATTGAATACAGTATGGCGAGAAACTCATGGAAGACATTAGATATGAAACCATCGAGGATACAATAAACAAATTTTACGAGATTGACAATCGTAGAGTTTCTAAAATAATTAATTGAGCCAGTGCACTCAATTTCGGGAGGCATTTCAATTACTGATAAACGCTGTGACTTCAAGATTTCTATTAATTGGAGATTCGTGTACTAGCCTGCATTACCTTTTTCGAGTTTCAAAACAATCATTTATTTGAACAGTTTCAGATGTTTCTGACGCACTATGCGAAGCTCTGAAAGAATGGTCAAAGGTAAGGTAATAGCACCCATTAAATACTATTTTTTTTTATTGCTATTCAATTTTCTGTTACCATTATTAACGAGAACTTACTCCTTAATTAGGTAAAATGTATTATGTTGATTCTGTCATTTGGCGATTCTATAGATTCGTTGATTGGAGTTTCAAGTGACGGTTGTGGTAGTGTTGGAGGTGATACCATCTGAGTCTGATTAGGCTGCACATTTGCTATTACGCAAAAAAATTTGGCACTGTACAATTGTATTAAAAGGCGGCCGTTTTTGTTATCCATGGCAACAAACTGTCGCTGTGCCGCGCAAGCCAACTCTAACAAAGACATCTCGTCTTAACTGCGATTAAATACCGATAGATTGCAGGCTGACTCGACCCGCACACAATGCATCCGATCCTTTATACTGTGATATAATCAGATAGCGCGCAAATAATCTGTTCTTAAAAGTAATTAATTTTTATTTTCCATAAGGCTAACGATGGCTTTTAATATAGTATCATATACAGTACATAAAAATTACGACTTTTATTTAAAAAAATATAATTATCTGTATTCGTTTGTATTTTATTTATTTTTATTACTGTGAAGCAATTGTGAAAAAGTCGATAGTGTAAGAGCTAATTTGTGACAAATTATTTATTACTCTTGACTTTACACTATATTCGTCCTAGGTGCTCGGATATGAGTTGGGTCAGTCCAAGGGTCAAGTTGTTTCTCATTCTGTGGTCGTACCTATAATGCTACATACTGTGTTAACCCCCAGCTGCTGGGTACCGTCCTGAAAATAAATTTTCTGTAGATGCTAAAGCCACTAATTTGAAATTAAAATTTAATCATTGTAGCTTGTAGACTTACTTGCCTCTGCTAGTATAGTTTAATTAATGTGTTACTCGAACTTTCTGTTACTTTAAAAATATCCATGAAAATTACACAAACATGCTTCATCACATTATCATCAATCAGCAGGTAACGATGTTAAGAACTTCTTGGAGAAAATACCGGTCTCTGTAATGATGAATACTGCTCACCAGAAGGAAGTAGAAGACAATCGATAAATCGTGTCCTGTATAATATCTTTGATTATTTTCTGTGTTAACACCGTACAAATAACTTGCCTTGAAGATGTAAAGAGCAACATCAGGGTGTTCTTGAATACCTGCTGAGACTAAGAATTGATTCAAGTGTTCTGGTTTTGAAACAGCATATTGAAAAATTTAAGAAAAATGACATATATATCTCCCCACAGATTCAAAACGAAATCATTGCCCTGTGCGGCTTGTTAGTTAAAAATGAAATTGTGCAGGCCGCAAAGAAGGCTTATACTTAAATTGTGTTGGCAGATGAGTCGTGTGATATAGCTGTGAAAGAACAGCTTTCCATAAAAATAGTTTTACTGACGAAGATAAAATAAAATCCGCCAAAAATTATTCAGATTCGTAGAACCGATGGATTTAAATGAGAAATTATAGCATTAGAAATCGACAGGTTTTTAGAAAACGAAGGACATGGGCCTAATAGTTGTGTTAGCCAAGGATGTGAAGTGTGTTCTACATTGGTGGGTGATATTGATGGGGTTCAAAGTTTTTTAAAGAGAAATATATAAAAAAAAGCCTTGTGTTTTCATTGTGAAGGCCACAGACAACATGGTTGTAAATAATTTAAATCAAATTACAGAAATATGGAACACAATTTGAACCACAGAGTACATCATAAACTTTTTACAGAGAAAGTACGTGCAAAATATTTCAGCTTTATACAAGACCCACTGGTCTAAAAAATGTACGTGTTTTGCTATTTTTAACAAGAATTTTGAAGACATTGTCAAAGGACTTTCGAATTTTTCTAGGCAAGAAAATGATGCGGCGAGGAAAGGTGCTTACCAGTTATAGTGCGCTGCTACTAAGTCGGAATTCATTATATGCGTTGGATTGAATACTCAGGATTACTGGAACCTGTTGCCACTGCGTAAAAATCAAAGACGATCGACATGGGAGTAATACCTGTCATAAAAGATAATCGCAGCGACGAGGACACGGAGAGCTAAAATATTTTAAACACATCTACCAGTACTGCAGCTGCCATTGAAACCGATTTGAAAGTCCGGCGCATTGTATCTGTCCAACAACGTCGTCCCAATCACCCTTCTCAATCTCTATACGATTTTTGAAAGGAATATATTTGCATGCCTTATTTAAATTCCTTGATAGCTGCTCTGGAGTAGTGTTTTTGGATTATACATTGCGCTTTTACATGCTTTGTTTTAAATTTAACTCTAGTTATTTAGTAAATAGTAAATTATAGTAAGTATTAAGTTTTAGATCAATTTACATGTATCACAGAAAATCACGTCAGTTTGAAAAATATTCTCTTTATCTAATATGCGCTGAAATTATCACTTTATTTGCAAAGAATTTCATATATAGCCAGCAGCCGAGAAAGCCCTTTCTGCCTCCTCATTCGTTGGTTTTACCGCTGTAATAGCAGCAACAGTTCTAGCGCCGAATATGTAAACACGTCAAATTCCGTAGGCGGCGACTGTTAAGTTTCCACTGCGGTGAAAACCGCACAGTGTGAACCGGCCTTAAGGGATTGTGCATAAACTACGTGGCTCGGTCTAGAGGGGGAGGGGTTGGCTGGAAAGCTACGCTGGGCTAC